>PVJO010009131.1:0-71224 GCA_004026905.1 Hystrix cristata
TTGCCAAAATTGCTTGCAGTTTTTCTATTCAAAAATGTAAAAGACTGTTTTACTCTTTTGCATTTGGCACAATCTGCCATAACCATGATGTATGTGTAAATCCTTCAATAAGGTTTTTCAAATGAAAAACATTTTTCTGTCTTTTTTTTGGAAATGGAGTCTCACTGCGCAGTTCAGGCTGCCCTTGAACTCACTATGTAGCCCAGGCTGGCATGCAGTCCTCCTGGCTCAGCCTCCTGAATGCTGAGAATATGCTTGGCATTAAATAAAAAATATTTTTGATGGCTTAACAACATTACACATTTTAAAACTTTCAAATAAAAACTTTTTACAGGAACTTTCTAAAAATTATTTGATAGCATTACTGTTAGTCCTCTGACCAAATGAGGAAACCGAGGCCTGAAGAGTTCAAAGCACCCCAAGTCAGTGGGTCATAGCAGGTACGATTCTCTACCTGATCTTTGGGTTAAGCAATAGACAATATTCTCAGATGACACTTGTGTACCTTTAAAATTTAAAATTTAAAATTAGGCAAATTAGAGACAGAAATACAATAACCAATGGACCCAGTAGTTACAGACCATAACGAATACTGCAGCTACTTTCAATTCTAATTTAAGTCTGTGGCTTTAAACATGTGTCAATTTCTACTTTATTTTCTAAAGTTTTAAAAGATGGAGATTTTTTTTATTGCAAATATCTTCAGAGTAAGTCACTAACCCTGAACTCCACAAAGACAAGTTTTTAAAAATCTATTTCATTTGACATGTATCTTCAGTGCTTAGAACACTGATCAATATATAGCAAGCATTTAGTAAGTATTCCTTGAATGGGTAAACTATTTTGACTCAAACGTTTGGATTTTGACATTTAGAAGGAAAGATTAACCTTCAAAACCACAACAAAAGTCACCTTTTTTCTGTATTGGGGATTAAAATCAGGGGCATTCCCACTGAGCTACATCCCCAGCGCCTGTTTATTTATTTTTTATTTTTGAGACTGGATCTTGCTAAGTCGCTAAATTGCCCACATTGGAGTCAAACCTGTGATCCTCCTTCCTCAGAAGGCTGGAGTTACAGGAGTGCACCACACACATGGCTTGAAAGTCACTTAAGATGTGTTTTCTTCATTGAACTTTTTGTTGGATTTTGTACTCTTCCTTTTCTTCGCTGCCACTGTGCAGAGCTGTTTGTTTGTTTGTTTGTTTGTTGTTTTCTCTACAGCATTGCCAGAGAGCAGGGTGCTGAGAGTGTTCTTTCCTTTCACTGACTTAGAAGCCATGTTAACAAACCACACACTTATTTAAATGAGCCCTCTAAACCTTCTGGACACCCCAACGCACAACTGGAACATGTGAATATATATATATATATATATAATTTAACCAGTTTTGTAAATCATGGGCTTTTAGCCTATCTGAAGATACAGAGGAAGTTCTAATTGTTCTTAAATGAATTTTCCATACACCTAGTAAAACAGTTTTTGATAGTTAACATCCAAGATAGATTCTGAAATTTGACAATGCCAACAAGAAGAAATGAGATATTTATTTGTAAACATCTTCTCTTCCATACCAAGATTCTGGAAGCTAAAATGAAACTCAAGTGTGTTTTTGAAGAGAATCAAGTGGGCTTCAAAATGGAGGGTGAATAAGATCTGGGGGGGTTACACCTGAAAGAAAATAAAGATTGAATGATGGCATTTTTTGAGAAAGAGTCTACAAGTTCTACTCTTAAATATCCTTTCAGATTCTTCTATCTTTTTATGCCTCAGGAGAGTTATTGGCTGACTTTACCTTCTTAGGGTAAAGCTTCCTGACTGAGTAAAGTATAAATGCGTTGAAACAGCAAATAATTTTTAAAATTATAAACTTGTTGATTTCCTTCTGAAATAGAAATTCTATAAATGGATTTTGTTTTATAAATTGGTATTTTCATACTATATAAGTTTCCATTAAACCAAGGTTTTCAATGGAGACTACTTGGAATTTTAGAGACAATTTTGGCTTTTCTCTGTTAAAACATCTGTATTTTCTTTTCATCATGCGATCAATTATTTGCAGTGCTCAAATATCAAGATTCAGGGAACTGGAAATATGTGTCATCTGGAGAATGGGACAGTAATGACCACTGACAATGCAGAAACTTCAAAGGGATTTTGGGTTGCTGAGCATGTTAAGAAGATTGTATGACCAGCTTAAGTGCCAGCAGAAAAAGAACAGACCAATTAATAGCTCATTTTTCTTACAAACTTAGGAGGAAGATTAGATTTTTGAATGCTAAAGAGAAAGGATTTATTTTGTTTTAATGTGATCGCCCAAGCTCAGCAGTAACCATACCAGTCCTACAGAAACAAAACGAATCAAAATTGCACATGTGTATCTCCTGGCAATAGTTCTTCTTATGCGTAAGGAAGAATTAGAGTCTAGTGGATTAGCTAGATCCATCTTCCCCTGTGGATGTTATGATAATCTAGTGGAACTGGGAAATTTGTATAATCAGTCTCTCAGCCAATAGTTACATCCAATTTGCCCCATTTCACCCAATGACTTGTTGGCATTGTACAATCTTTTGGCTCTTCGTCCTGTTCGTACAGCAATATTGTTAGTTCCTACTCCCTGCTTTGGAGCTTCACTGTCAACATCTATACTCGCCAAGTAATAACAGACTGGAGAAGGAAGTAGCTCCTTATAGGAACCTAACCCATTACATATAAGCCTATCTGTAGATTATCTCATCACACCAACACCTCATGTTCAAAAATAGCTTGAGAAAATATTAACTGCATTAACTTAGTCCAATAATTGCAGCCTAATTTAAGTTGCAAAAATTTTTCAAAGACAGTATTTTGTTACTTTCAAACACACAATAAAAATAATCTAGTGGAGTACTTCTCAGAGGGCTTATTTAATGGATTATGAAATATTGACTTCTTGCACTTTGGGGATAATGAAGGTGCCCACAAAATTCCTCCCCCTCACTAATAAATTTGTGGTTGTTTTTTGCAACCTTAAATTACAGAGATATTTTGTTGATTAAAAGTTAATTCAAATCCAGACTATCAAGAAAATATTTTCAACTGTTAGTGTAATGCAGATTAATGAAGATCATTCATTCTGTGCCCAGCATGGTGCACAAGTGCTGTGGAGAATGTCCAGATGATCGAAATATAGTGGCTACTCCAATGGAGATACAAGAAAGTCACCCAAGTGTGGGTATTTTTGCTTTATTCTTTGTCTCTCTTCCCAAGATTTCTGTAAAACTGTAATCAGCTGGATAAACCGTTTCCCCACATTTCCTCTTGCTCCTAGAGTCCTAGTCCAGAAGACTGACTGGTGGAGGAGGGGCCCCAAAAGACCAGGTTCTGCTATCTGACACCTCAAGAGTCCAAGAGCATGAGTGAGAATGCAGCAAGTTGGGCATTTATTTGTTCAGTGTGGCCACACTGGGAAGCAGGGGGACTAGCATCCTAAGTCATATCTTCAAGGATACTGACACGAGCTCCAGAATTGTACAGGGAAGGAACAAAAGTGTGTGGGGGTGCATAGTCAAGAATACTGGTCAAACTGTGGTCTCTTTTATTATTATATCAGGTCTGGTACTGCAAGGGAAGTTGTCATTGCCTGAGGGGGCAGGGCAGCTCAGTTCCCAACATGAGATAATGTGTCTTGCTTAGGGGGCAGCCCCATGGGGTAGGCATGGGGTCTTCTCTCCTGCTTAGAAAGCAGTCCCATCGAGTTGTGACTGCTTGGC
Source organism: Hystrix cristata (assembly GCA_004026905.1). NCBI lineage: Eukaryota > Metazoa > Chordata > Mammalia > Rodentia > Hystricidae > Hystrix > Hystrix cristata. The sequence goes on from PVJO010009131.1 coordinate 3,753, forward strand.
TCACATTCCCTGGAATCTTACAAATATCTTAGTTGCTTTTGGTTTCTTTAGTCTTGAAAGAAGAGGAGAGTGATTAGGTAAATTTAGAACTAATCAATCTTGTACTATGAGTTTTGAGACAGACCTTTCTTAAATGATTAACATGTCTAAATGCAGAATTGAGCAGAAATCTGAGACAAAGTGTAAAGTAGCAAAGGAGACAAATACAGAATGAAGGAAGAGATATCAGGCTTTTATCATGCTATAATTGCCCATCAAGCATCTGTAGGCCCAAGTGAAGAGTCAGTGCTTTTTAGCAAAAGCAGCTTCTCAGTCCCTATTGCCCTCTTTCTCTTTTAGTTGTTCAAGTTGGTTTCCCATGTCTTGGAAAACAAGATGGGGTGGCAGCATTTGAAGTGAATGTGATTGTAATGAATTCTGAGGGCAATACCATCCTCCAGACACCTCAAAATGCTATCTTCTTCAAAACTTGTCAACAAGGTAAGCATTGATAGTGACTCAAAAGAAGATCAGTAAGGCTTCTTCTAAGTGTGATTGGGCAAAAATATTGTTACAGTTTTTTTGGTAAGTATAAGCACCCCAGTGGGAGGAGGGAACAGTAAGCCCAGGGTCCAGAGAGAATACTAAGACAGGCTTTCTGGGGTTTTGACACTACTTAGAATTTTAGGAACTCTAGTACCCCTTCAAAACACCTTCTCTTCTTCCCCCTTTCCTGCACAGTATCTAGGAATCCTCTGAGGTATCTCTGTGGTCATGAATTTCCCTTTTGTTCTTGCTCTAGTTGCTCATTGTGAGTGCCAGTCATTACCAGCACTTCCTACTTGTCAAAGCAACACTACCTGTACTCCTGTCAAAAGCTTGGTGCTGCTCACACCCACACAGGACAGGATACCACTATCACACCAGTGATCCTGCCAAGTCACTCGGTACCTCTCTGTCACGGCCAGGTGCCTAGTAAACACGAAGGCCTGGCTGCTTTCCCATCTCCGTGCAGACTTTTCCAGCACAGAATTTAAGCTCTGGCACTTGTCAGTTCTCTCACAATGCAGCAAAACATCACCCCACTCTCTAAAATACCATTCATTCTTCTACAGTAGGAATTTAAGGTAGCACATAGATTGATCAGCAAGAATGAAGGCAAAATAAAATTCACTCTGTCTTCTTCCATGAGCGCCCTACTGTTGGAAGCAAGATTGAAAGAGACAAAAATCTACTTGAAGGTTATTGAAATCCAAGCAGCATAGAAAGAATGAGGTAGGAGTATCTGGGTACACAATCAATTACAATAACTGGTTCCCCAGAATAAAAATAACCACTGACATCTCCCACTGGTTGTAATTCATCCAACATGATCTCAAGGGCATGCAGATAAGCTTTGCTTTTCTTTTGTGCAGCCGAGTGCCCAGGAGGCTGCCGGAATGGAGGCTTTTGTAGTGAAAGAAGAGTTTGCGAGTGTCCTGATGGATTCTATGGGCCTCACTGTGAGAAAGGTAAAGAGAGGCGAGAGCACCAGTGTCCCTGCTCACTTCCTCATGAACACGATGTCACCCAGAAGCCCCATGCCCGTCTTTAACGCATCCCCTGACATTATTTTTCTGGTCACATTGGAAAGACTGCTGAAACTTTTAACAGCCACAGAAGAGCTATTGGGAAGTACTTTTTCTAGGAGTGGTTTTTCTCTTAAATCCAACACGTGGTGGTGATAAGGGTGGAGAACTTGGGCACACTGTCAGCAAGATTTGTGGTCACCCCACCCACCCCCACATGCACTATTATGTACACTATACTTTGGCATAATCTCATGAAAGTCTTCACATTTTTTTCCTCCACCAAAGATGATCTTTTAAAGATAGTTACAACTGATTTGAAATTACTCCACCTAAAAATAGATTGACTCACAAGTAAGTCCACATATGAATTTTGAAGTTATTAGGAGAAAAAAAAGGATGAAAATCATTTATGTAGTAAATACATCCATTTTAGGGAAATTGCTATTAAGAAAATTACTATATTAAAAAAAGACAAGAAAGAAAATGAGTACTATTAATTAATTATAAGATGCATAAATACCAAAAGCTTATTTGACCAGAGTAAGCAAACTATTTTTCATCTTTGAAAAATAAGAGTTTTTCTTGTTTTTCTTATTTGCATTTGCCTTGGAAGCGAAAGATCAGGGAAATATGGCAGAGTGAAAACATTTAATTTTAAAAAGATCACATCTTAGACAAGATGATTCTGGGAAAATTTTAATCAGGCATTCAAAGTGGAACAAATTTGAAATTCCTTTCTAAGAAATTGGCTGAGAAGTTGAAAAGTGGCCTGATTAGTACCACCAAAGAGCGAGCATTTTAGAGTCAACTACAAAACCTGAAATCGTTGTATTATTGACGTTTCTAAATGACCCTACTCCACAATCCTGTTTGGTCTTAATCAGGGTGCTCTCTCCTTTCAGCCCTTTGCACACCACGGTGTATGAATGGTGGGCTTTGTGTTACTCCTGGTTTCTGCATTTGCCCACCTGGGTTCTATGGAGTCAATTGTGACAAAGGTAATCGTTTCTTTTTATGAACAGACTTCTTTTAAAACATTTGGTAAAAATAAGTATACAGTACTTAACAAGTCATACTGTGTAAGAGGTGACCACTGCAGTAGTTGAACCCCGAGCTGAGTGCGGCTTAACACAGCAGAGGTTCGTTTTCACTCACAAAACGCCCGGTCCAGTGTGGAGTGCAGTTCTTTTCCTTGCAGTGACACAGGCAGCATCCGTCTGGGGCCCTGCCCGGAGCCATCTAGTCCAGCCAATAAGCACAAGAAGATTGAGTTGAGCACTTACTAAAAAAGTCCTCGGCTCCAAAAAGTGACCCACAAAACTTCCACACCTATTCAGTGTCTAGAAATCAGCCTGATGGCCCTACGTGGATGCAGCCAGAAAAACTGCTGTCCCTGATGACCAGCCCTCTCCCAGTGACAACTCGTGTCATGGGGAGAGAACACCGATTTTTGTAAACAGATAGCTATCTGTGTCACATGGAAATGTGGGTGCCCCAAACCAGTTTTGTGGGTGAACTTCGAAGGCTTTAGTTAAACAACTTGCTCCAAGATGGCTGATCTAGAAGTTTACTCCCTTGAGTATTCTGCTCACAGACAATATCCCTGAGAGCTCAGATACCTCCTGCTTAACATTATAGCAACAGAACTAGATTTTATCTCATGAAGAGTGATTTAAACCTAAACTATTACTGAGTGATTCATGGTCTTTACAAGGTAACTATCTATTCTGCCAGTTAACGTCTTTTCAATGTGTTTAAAACATTTAAAAGTATCCTGCAGAATATATGAGTTTAATGAAGTTAACCCAGCATCTATAATGCTAATTGCATAAATGGAGCATTGTTTTTATTAATAAATATATACTTTGAAATAGAGTAATGGATGTATTTTTGAGAATTATATCTTTAGTGATCATTCACTTAGCACCATGTAAAGTTGCAATTCTGACTTTAAAAAAAAACAAAGAAACACTAAAGGAAAGAGCTCTCTGCATGAGTCAGAATAATTATTTATGGTTGTCTGCTATTTTATGATATTCAAAGTACTTTGATAAAATTGTCTGATTTCACTTTCAACAATCCTTTTAGATGTGGAAAGTACTATGCACTTTATTCCCAGGGAATCATGAGATTTATAGAGTTTGAGCAGCTTGATCTGAATTCACTCCCTCTGTACCATGTTGCTACCCAGGCTACCAAATTCTGGTTCCACGTCCTCCACAAGTAACTCTGGACTTTGTCGGATAATTAGCTCTGTCTTTGGGTCATGTTTCTTTCTTCTCTAAATTTGGAATTAATCCACTGGCCTGCCTGTTTGCTACCCCTAAGCTACCTGAGACCATAAATGAAAGCATTTCTACCCTTTAAAAAAATGATCTTTAAAAAAATGGTCCCTTAAAATGATAGCATTGGATTAAATTTTTTTAAATGTATTCATAGGGCTTAAGTCCTAATGACACTGACAATAATTAACAGTGAATAAAATTATTTATTGTGAATCTTCTATTTGTCTAAATTTAGCATTTGGCATCTCTGCTATTTCAAATCGGGTATTTCTCGAAGCAAACTTAAACTCAGATTATGTTAAATCTAGTAGGAAAAAAATCCTTGAAAATTTAGCTGAATAATTCACATATTTATAGATTTAAATAAACCTTGAGTGAGTTCTGCTTATGTAAATATGGCCACTGTTGGTGTGGTTTACACAAATGGAATTTTATTGCATTGTTTTTCTAATGCTATGGTGTCACAAAGTTCATGGTCACTAATGAACGAATATATTTATCTGTATTCCAGTATTTTTACATTTGTGTAATATCGCTCAGATGAAAGACTTTCCTACTTGTTAGACTCCAGTAATTTTTGTATAATTCTTTTAGAAAGTCTGTTGAAATTCCACTTGGTCTCACTAGAGATTTGAGAACATTAAAAAATATTTTTCACTACCTCAACAAAAACAGGCTTTTATTACCCAAGAGGGAAGATGGAGGTTCTGAAATATGGTTTAATTACAAGCACAGAGCTAGACTTTAGCACAATATGCTGGAACAAATATTAAAGAATAATTTTCATTGGCCCTTGAAAAATCTGCCATAAACTTTAGGAAATGAGGAGTTCAGCATTAGCCACTATACCCTCAACCCCACAAAAAGTTACTTAGTGTCTCTGGCTCATTACACAATAGAAATTCTATTAGTCTTTTTCATGTTGTTATAACAAAATACCTGAGGCTGGGTACTTCATAAAAGAGGGTTAATGAAGCTCATACGTCTGGAGACTCAAGAACAGGACACCAGCATTTGCTTGGTTCTAGTGAGGGTCTTCTGGACACATCACTACGTGGTGTATGGCAACATGGCAGGAGTACCTGAAAGAGGGAGAAATTGTATGGTAAAACAGGAAGCAGAAAGATTCAAGGGCTAGACTTGCTCATTTTATAAAAACTTGCTCTCACAAGAACTAACTGAAGTCCCATAGAAGTACTTACTCTTTTCTGAGGTTGGTGGCCCCATTCTATTGGAATGCCTTCCAGTAAATCCCATTTTTTAAAAATTTCATCACTTCTCCATACTGCCACATTGGGGACCAAGCTTGTAGCATATGACCTTTGGCAAATGCACTCAAACCATTAGAGAAGTGTGGAGAAGCTTGGTCGGGATGGTAAACTATGGTACAAGTACTAAGAATGTGGCCAAATTATATAACCAGATTTATCAAATTCTATTACTTTTAATTAAGCTACCAAGCTTAGTGGATTTTGCATATCAGTAAGGGGCAGTGCCCAAAGGGCAAGGGCCAAGTGGGCACGAATCCTAATATTTCCTATTTCCTCTTATCCTCAGGAGAAATAGGACAGGGAGGGAAAAAGGACATGCTCACAAAACAATTGTCCATCCTGAGCAAAGCAGCAAGTAGCAAAGACAAGGCCCAGAGACCTGGATATCCAAAATGCTGCTGTCTACATCAAGACACTAAGTTTGCCAAAATGCGTGCAACATTGCCTTAAGTTGTGAGACACTTGTGATTTTAAACACTAAGTTTATCATTTAAGAGGCATAATATTCATAGAACATTTTGGTTGGACTTCTTTTCTGCAAAGAGAACAAACACATACAGCTTTTGGACTTACTTTCTGATTTTCCTGTTGGAAGCTTACTTTATTTTTTGTTCATTTATAGCCAGCTTTGGCATGTTTTATATGAGACAAGAACAAACAGATAATATAACTGAAATTGCTAAAACTCTAAGCTGCACTTTTAATCTTTTTTACAGAATGAGCCAATGTGTCTACTTTTAGATGCTTCATCTCTCCCATTTCCATTTCTCTGTTCTCCTTCTCTTTAAGGTGCCAGTGAGCTGTGAGATTCCAGAAGTTGACAAAGAGAGAGGGTTTAGGACAGTGGTGGCAAACCTATGGCACACGTATTGTTTTTCTTTTAAGACAAAAGGTGTTAATATGTGAGTTGTTTTTTCTAAACTAAAACCTCAGTATTCAGGTTTAATTGCAGTGTTGGTACTTTGCGATAAATAAGTGGGTTTGGGGTTGGTTGCAGTTCGGGCATTCATCTCTATGAGGTTTGCCATCACTGTCTTAGGCTAGATGACAGTAGGACTATCAGCCCAGATAATGTAGTTAATTGGACTCCCAGTATAGTACATCCAACCTTATGCCTGCAGCTCAGCTGCTGCCACATCCCTACCTATGGGATCTCAGGAAGGATCTTAGTCTGTTTTTTCCTGAACATAATCACTCCTTCCTCCAAATACCATAAAAGTATATATTTTTAAAATCTTACTAGGTAAAATAAATCTCTGCTCATTTGATTCTGAAAGACAGCGCTTTTCTCTTTTGTTGGATTCTGATATTTATGACTTCTTTTCTTATTATCTATTCCAAAGCAAGTTTTCTCCCTTTTGTCCTGCTATTTGCACCTTGTTTTCAGTACCAGAGCTCAAACCTCAGGTCTCACACATGCTGGGCAAGTGATCTGTCACTGAGCCACACCCCCTCCCAAGCTTTCTCCTTTTTACTCCTCCTTAGCTCCAATCTGATGTTTTAAAAAACTCTTTCTTGGATTTATAGAATTCTTCCCTAAGGACATAGATTTTATTTTAAAATTTTAAAAGAACTTTTTTTACACACCATGCCTTTTAAAATTAAGGTATTAAACTCCTAAGAATGAGAGGGAGGTAATGTGCAGTGATATCCTAGTGGATACTATTATATTCTGAAATCAAGTAATTGTAATTTGATTTTGAACCAGTTACTTTGAATAACTGAATTAATTGGTTACAGCTTTTATATTTGTAAGGTGGCTTTATTAAGTAAAGGGCAAGTATAAATGCCTAAGAAACATCATTCATTTTAAGTGATGTTTTTAAATTAGGTTTAACTACTGTCTAATGCAACACCCTGTTCTTCATTCTAACAGCAAACTGCTCGACCACCTGCTTTAATGGAGGAACCTGTTTCTACCCTGGAAAATGCATTTGCCCTCCAGGGCTAGAAGGAGAACAGTGCGAAATAAGTGAGTATTAACTTTCTGTATTCTCTGTTTCTTTGGGACCATAGAAACTTCATCTAAACTTCTTTCTTTTCCCAGTGGGGAATCTGAAGCCCTTAAGAATGAATAGCTTATATGAGGTTTTAGGCTGAGGATAGGTTTCTTTTTAGAAGATTCACCTGCCACTTCTTTTGCTAAATGTAGGGCAGAGATTGGCATGGTTCACTTCGGAGGGCTCTGAACCAGTACTCTCAGATCTGCTTATGTCTGGGTTGGGTTATGCGGGGACTATTCTGCATACGGTGTTGATTCTTGTTAGTCAGTCCCTCTTCCCATCACGAAAAGCCCACAGCTTCAGTCTAGAAGTGTGGGCCGGAGCTTCAAGACAGCTGAAATTCATTTGTCTGCCTCAGGCATAGAAGGGTTTTCCCTGCCTCTGCCTGCCAAATTCCTAGAGTAGAGAGAGCCTAACACCCCACCTAAAAAGACAGAACCAAGAAAAAGGAGCTGAAGGGTGCCCAGCAATAAAAATAAGCACAAGCTAACAGCAATTAGTGAATCCCACAGATATGTTAAGTGAAAAGAGCCAGATACAGAAAAGGTACATGATTCCATATTTTGAAGTTCAAGATTAGTCAAAACTAATGGATGACAATGAAAGTGAGAATCACAATTGGAGCCACAAAGGAACTTTGTGGGGTGCTGAAAGTGTTCTATGTCTTGACTGGTGAAGTATCACAAGAGTGTTCATTTATGTAAACAATAGTTGAGCTGTAAACTTAAGATTGGTTCACCTTCTGCCATCACTGTATATTTCTCAGTGATTGTTTAGGGAATCAGTATGCCAAACTTCTTGCCCTAGCTCTGCCACCTAGCAGTTGTGTGGACCTCGGCAAGTCACTTCTCTATTAAACTCAGAAATAAAACAACCCGCCCTACTGTGTTGCTTTATGACCCAGAAAACAGCGGCAAAACGCATGCCTAGGAAGGAGTCAAAGGAAGGGAGCGTGTGTCCCCAGACAGCCTGTGGCTCCGCCCTTTTTTAAAAAAAATTTTATTTTAATGGTACATTTTAGATGTACATAGTGATAACATTCATCAAAGGGGATTTGTACCTGTACATGACGTATCTTGTTGCTTCTTTTTTTCCCATTCCTCTCCCCTCACCCCCTCCTCTCTCCCTATTTACAAAAGCTTTGTTTCCATTTTTTCCTTCCATTTCTTATTTCTCTTGTCCCTCTGTTCCTTTCCCCCTCCCTTGTTCCCTTTCCCATTTGGACATTTTCTTCCCTTTCCCAATATAATACATTTGAGTCTTTATATACACTTCAGTTTCTCACATGTTTAAATACTGCATAGTTTCTCTGGTGTGAGAAAATCAGCTCTTCTGCTTTGTGTCGGGAGAAGCCGGTCGGCATTCCCACCGCGGCTGTGCGCTGGGTTTGGTACAGCTGTGGTTCTGAAATTGCAGTAGCTTCAAATTTGCATAATACCAAGTCCTTATTTTAACTTTCAACATCTAATCTATTTGTGGGTTTTTATACTTTAATGAGTACTAGTAGATGAAGGAATCTTTTTTTTTTTATAGAGTTCAAATGAAATACCTCTGAAATTTCCACAGACCATGTAATTAATTGCCAGGATGTGGTTTCTATTCTTATTAATTACCTTTCCTGATAAAGATATCTCTGAACTGACTCCCTTCAATTTTCTCTTCACCTTCACCCCCAGACCTCACACCCTTAGTTGGTTTATGTTGACAAGTATTTGCCCATGGGCTTATTTCCATTTCCTATATGGATGCCTCTGCATGCTCTTGGGCTTATGAACTTTCCATTGGCAGCGGCAATGTTTTTTATTCTTGTTTATTGTTGTTGTTGTTTTGGGTTTTTTCTAACTGTGTAGGTCTTTGAAAGCTCCTGATTGTCTGACCACAAGTTTTATTCAAATCGTTTTAGGAAATTTCCTCTTTCTACTAAAGGAACCACATTACCAGTTTAAAAAAAAAATATCGAAATGGGTCTTGAGTTGAAAAATGCCTCTAGAATTATACAGATAAAAAAGTATAGTTGAATTATATATTCTTATTTTTAAATTAAGATATTAATCACATATCATAAAATTCAACATTTAAAAGTATACCATCCAATCCCCAGCACCCCCCCAAAAAAAGTATACCATCCAATACCTTCACAAAATTGTGCAGCCTTCACATCACCTCTGTCAAATTTCAGAATATTTTGTCACTCCAAAAAAAAAACAAAAACGCCCATTGATTAACAGTCACACCCTGTACGCCTCTCCTCCCAGATCCTTGCAACCACAAATCTCCTGTCTCTTTAGACTTCATGTAAATGGAATCATACAATATATAGCATTGTGTGTCTGGCTTCATTCACTCAGGTTCATTCTGTTTTTAAGATTCACATATGATGCAGCATATATCAGTATATCTTTCCTTTTTATTACTGAATAGTATTCAATCATATGAATATACCACATTTTATTCATTCATCAGTTGATGGGCATTTGAGTTATGAACATTTATGTGCATTTTCTTGCGCGGAGACTTGGATATATACACAACCAAATGGAAGGCTGGGTCATACAACTTTTTTTAGAAATTGTCAGACTATTTTCAAAAGTGGCTGCACCATTTTACATTCCCATCAGCAATGTGCAACATTTTCAATTTCTCCACATCCTCATAACACTCATTATCCTTTTTTTTTTTTTTTTTTTTTTTTTTTTTTTTTTTTTTTTTTTTTTTTTTTTTTTTTTTTTTTTTTTTGGTGCTGGGGATCAAACTCAGGGTCTTGTGTTTGCGAGTCATTATTCTTTTTTAAATGAAATATGTGTTCCGGTGTCATTTTTATTTTCATTTCTTCTGATTAATGTCAGGAGTGATACCTTCTCAAACTTCATTTTGGCTTGATTATGAGATATGAATATAGTTAACAGATAAAACCATACTTGGGGGTATCTAGAGAGCTGGATGTACATTCATCTCATCATTTAGGACTCATAGATTTCCCAAGGATCTTTGATGAATTCTCATTTTAAAGGGCCACATAAATTACTTATGTTATAAATTTAAAATACAATTTTTTTTTCTGCTTGGGATCAAACTCAGGGCCTTGCACTTGCTAGACAAGTGTTCTACCACTGAGCTAAATCCCCAACCCCTAAAATACAATTTTAAAATAAAATGTTCTATGTAAAAATTTAGAATATTGGAGGAAACAATTAAAAATCACCTAAGACCTAGAGATGATGGTTGTGGGCATTTATAAACCCCATTGATCTTTCTTTTTTTTTTTTTTTGTCCATGAATTACAAATGGAAGTTAAGCCACACTCACATGGTTGGAGGAAGTTTATTTTTAAATACCTATAACATTGTTCTTCCAAGGATTCATCCTCTGGTTATACTAAAAATGCTGCTTAAACTTAGTGAATCTGTGTATCCTTTTAGGTAGTGCTTAGTCTCTTTGGGTAAAAATATATAACCTCCCAGGTTGGCTCATTTTTCTATTGTCTAACAGAATTTGGGCAAAAAATTTTCAGGAAAAGTAAGTCATTATTAAAGACACTTTTAGGATTTTGCATTTTAAGCCAACGAGATTGTGAGATTTGGCTGTGGCCTTCTAACAGTCTTCTGCAATCATAATAATAACCAGGAGAGACCATCCCTCCTCCTGGCTGAGTGGTTTCCCACTTGCTAAGACACAAGAAGACCCATAGAGTCAGTGATCCCCACTGATCGTTCTTTGCAATTTTCCTGCTTACCAAGTTCACCCCTCACATGCGTGGGACACTCTGAGCTCATCAAGTGTTTCACATAGAAGTGCTCTGTCCTTTTGGCCATGGAATTACCAACCTACATCTTGTTTGTTTGAAAAACCCAGTGCATTGCAGAACACTGTGGTATGATCCAATTTTGTGCATCTGTGTACCTGGGGCCAGATGTTTCTCTGATGCAAATAGAAATTTGGAGATATTCCTTTCCTTCAGGTAAGAGTTGAAATCTTAACTAAAGAGTACATTATATTCTTGTATCCAAACCTAGCAAAAGGGATTTTCTTGGACTTTTATTGGTCAACAAAAAGGTGGTATTCTATTATAAAGTTTCTTTTAATAATTGTTTCTGGAATACATTTGTTTCAGAAAAACACTTGAAGTCAAATGGTGTTCTGGGTTTGCGAGAGACATTCCAATACTGTTACGTCTGTAATGTCTCCATAATGACTAAATGCTGCTTTGGTCAGTTTATATACAAATAAAGTCCTTTGGGGTACGTTAAGAAGAAAAAGAGTTTTTAATAAAATGATTTTTATATAGAACTCACTGTCAAGAATAGTACATGTCAGTAAATATATGTGGTAGTTTATTTCTTTCAAAGATTTCCTCAGCTGTAAAAAGAAGGGTTTAGAGAATGAAAGGTGAGTTGGGTAAGGACACAGATTCTGTTAGTTTCCTTGTTTGTCCAGAATACTTTGTAATGTGTGTTCTGCTACAGTGAAAATAAAAATAAAAAGAACAATAAAAATCTAAACTTGTCCACTTCCAAAACCCAATGACTGCCTGCTCTCTTTGGAACAGCATTATGCCAGTCATAGGACGTGGTTTCCAGTCTCCTACTTCTTCAAAAACTGCAGCCTTGGGATGGCAAATTCTAGATTACAAGGGAAAATAAATAACATCTAGAGTAAAAACAGAGAAAATGATTGCATAATTTTATGTGTAAGGCCTTGTTCTACTGCTAAATTTCTGTGATTCAAAGATCTATGAAAGTGGCTGAGTATGGTGGCACACACCTGTAATCCCAGCATTCTGGGAGGCTGAGACAGGAGGATTTTCAAACCCAGCCTGAGTAACTCAATGACTTAACAAGACTCTGTCTAAAAATTTTTAAAAAAAATTCAATTTAAAGAGCTAGACATGTAGCTCAGTGCAGAGACCCTGGGTTCAATCCCCACTACTGGAAAAACAAAAAGAGCTATGAAAACATTAGCAACATTCATTTGGAAGAGAGAGGTAAAAGGAAATAATAATGTATCATTAGGATGTAAGAATTCCAGAAAATACATAAGTGTGCTATTGGGCGCTAGAGTTGAAGTTTGGAGTCTTGTCTCACATACTCTCAGCCAGCCTTTCAATCCAGCTATTGCTATGGCACCCTGTTTGCACAGGTGTAAGCTGACTGTAGCTTATCTTCCACCTTTGCTTTCCACTGAGAGACATCTCTCAGTCCTTATAAATCACATCCTGCAGTTGCAGCATGGAAGTGTGAGGAACTTATCCCTTGGGGCAAGCCTTAGCCAGCAGGTGGCAGGTGTTGATGGATAAATGCTCCCTCTCCCTTTTTTTAGTTTAATTCTTGAATTGATGCTTATGAATTGCCTATGGCAGGTAGCTTTATTGCTAGTATCAAGAACCTTTTGGAAATGACTACTTCCTCAGAGATGTCTTCCAGGTGTAGCTTGTTTTTGGGTTTTGAGTCTGTTGCAAGATCCTACCTCTTCAATTTATTGGGGCTGAGAAGTTGCAGTCTATCTGGTCAGCCCCTGGTTCTTTGGTCTTGGCCTATAGTGTTGTTTATGACCCTCAGGTAATCTCAGTCTTGACATGCAAGGAAGAACTAATTAGAACAATTCTGTCACCTTGGCTAAAGTAGTACAGTCAGTAACAACAATACCATCAAACACAGCCTAGACAATAACAACTATGGTAACTATTAGTTTACCACCTTTGGCCATATGAACTAGATTTGTAGCTGTATAACAATATCTAAAATAAACCTGAAATACAAAAAACTCCAAAAAAAAATCAAACCTCCCAAATTCAAAGACTGAATCCAAAAATGGGCATCTGAAATGAATAAACATTTCTCAGATGAAGAAATAAAAATGGCAAATAAATACATGAAAAAGTGTTCAACATCACTAGTCATTCAAGAGACGCAAATCAAAACAAAGTTGAGATTCCATCTCACTCCAGAAAGAACAGCGATTATCAAAAAATCAACCAATAACAAATGCTGGCAGGGATGTGGGGAAAAAGGAACCTTCTTCCACTGTTGGTGGGAATGTAGATTGGTCAAACCACTGTGGAAATCAATATGGAGATTCCTCAGAAAACTACAACTAGAGGTTCCATTTGATCCAGCTATTCCTCTGCTGGGTATCTTTCCAGAAGAATTAAAAATCATCTTACCACAGCGATATATGCACAACCATGTTTATAGCAACACAATTTGTAATAGCTAAGTCTTGGAAACAACCTAAATGCCCAACAACTAATGAATGGCTAAAGAAGATATGGTTTTTATACATAATGGAGTACTACTCTGCCATAAAAAAGGATAAACTAGAGACATTTGTAGATAAATGGATGTACCTTGAGAACATACTCTTAAGTGAAATAAATCAGATACTCATGAGTACACATTGAATTGTCTCTCTGATATGAGAAACCATAAGTGTAATAAGGACAAAGAGGTATAATAGATATTATATAAAAGGAAGAAAATATTCAAAGGAGGGGAGAACTAGAAAGGGAGAAGGGGGAGAAGGAAGGGAAAAAAGAAAGAAAGGGGAAAGAGAAATATGGAAAAATATCAAAAATATAAATATATGTAAATAAACCTGCTATAAATAGGGAAGGGGGAGCAGAAGGGAGGGGTGGGGCAAAGGGGGGAAAACCAAGATACATCATGTACAGGTACAAAATAACTATGATGAATGTGATCACTATGTATACAATGTATCAATACATGTTCTTGGTAAAAAAATTTTAACAGAAAAAATAAAATAAACCTGAAACATGTATACAGTAAGTGTGCCCTCAATATGGTGATTTTACCATCAGGGGAGAAAATTCAAAAGGGATTAGGAAGAAAAAATAGAAAAATAGAAGAGGAAGAGATGAGAAGCAAGGTTGGTAGACGGGGAAGAGGTGGGAAACAGGTGGGAAAGAGAGAAGGAAGAAATAAAAACAAGGACAGAATAAAACAAAAACAACAAAAAACTAGAAACACATTTCACTTTCATATAAAAACAAGAAAAAATAAAAAAAGAGAGGAGAGTAAAAAAGAAAATAAAAAAGCAAAAAGCAACAACAACAGGTAAAAAAAAATATCTGCTTCCAGGCATGTCTCTGCTATGACTGGTAGACAGAGTAGGCAGGCCCAGGTCCTTGTTGGTTAATCCCAGCAGTAGATTTATGGCGGGGTAGTGGGTGTTCCCAGCTGGGTTCAGTAGCAAGGCTTCACCAATTCCTCTTAAGTTCAGCCTGGTCTCTGGCTGTGGGGTTGGAACCCGATTTGTTCAGCTAGAGACACACTGTGTGTCTCCCACCAGCCTGGATGTGGCTCGCTGCTTGCCCTCCAGCTGACTTTACCTTGAACTCAGCTCTGCCTTGCCCCAGCCAGCTGGAGAGCCACCATGCCAGCAGCTTGTCTGAGTTCTGAGCCTCGCTGGCCCCCTTCCAGGATGGCAACTGGCCAATCACCCTCTCTTGGGGAACTTCTGAACCCAAATAACTCACCAGCCACTGCAGTCTGCTGTGTCCACCACTCCACTTGTGCATCTTTCTGTGGAGGCCTCTGGGGTTGCCCGTAGTCACTGTGCATCTGCAGGTTCAAGCTGTGCCACCCGCGCCTCAAGCCGGGGCTCTGGGGAAAGCGCCGTCTGTCTGTCATCTCTTCCTTCTGCACTGAGGTGTCTCCTTTTGCTGTCCCCGCGAGCTTCAGCGCTCACTTCAGATCCCTTCTGGGTCCTGGGAACCCACTTCCCTCCTTCTTCTCTTCCCTAGATTGCTATATTCCAGCATCTGGACCACAAATCTCAGACAGGCTGTTTCTCTGCTGCTCATCATGCCGCTATCTTACCCAAAGTCCCCCTTTTTTGACAGCTCTCAGATGCAGTCTATATGGCTGCTTGGAAGGACCCTGTAGGAGAGAGCCTAATTGTCCATAGTGGTGACAAAGCTGCAAACACACTTTTGTGATTCCTTTCCTTCCTTCTCTGGTCATTCTTCTCATGGCCCCCATTCCTGTTTCCTGTGCTTACTTCCCTGAATAAGCCATCTGCATACGGGCCCCACTTCCAAGAGGAGCCTGAGCTAAGGTATATCATCAGGTACAGGTGTGGGCCTGCTTTTGCTTTCAGCAAAAGTAGTATCATCAGCACTCAAGAAGAGGTAATTTAGTGGGTCATTCATATTTTAAATTATTTGAGCCAGATAGTAGATTATTTATAAAAAATAGAGGTCCCATTTGACCCACTATTCCCTTTCTTGGTATTGTCCCAAAAGAATTAAAAGCATCATACCACAGAGATATATGCACACCCATGTTTATAGCTGCACAGTTTGTAATAGCTAAATCTTGGAAACAGCCCAAGTGCCCATCAACTGTGGACTGGATAAAGAAGATGTGGGGGTTTTTTATACAATGGAGTACTACTCTGCCATAAAGAACGATAAGCTTGAGATACTTCTAGGTAAATGGATGCATCTTGAGACCATACTCTTAAGTGAAATAAATTGGACACACGTGTTTAAATACCACATTGTTTCTCTGGTGTGAGAAATGGAAAGAGTAAATAAGGACTAAAATGTATTATATTGGGAAAGGGAAGAAACTGTTCATAATGGGAAGGGGAACAAGGGAGGGGGAGGGGAAAAGGAATGGAGGGACGAGAAAAAAAGAATAGAAAGAAAAAAATGGAAACAGAGCTTTTGTAAATAAGGAGGGGAGGAGGGATTGAAGGGAGAAAAAAAGATTATTTATTAAAAAAGTAATGAAAATACAGCATTTGTGTAACACATTTATTATGAGTGAAGATATATATACAAAAATCATAACTAAAGGTATTTGCCTATCTGTTCCAAAAATAAAACTCAATATAAAAGCCAGAATAGACCTGAAGTAAGTTGCAATGACTGCCATTTAAAAGCATTTATCCTCTCAAACCTTACTCCATTGAAAGATGTAATTACCACTCAGTGAAGCACTAAGGTCCTGCTTATTTGCATTCCTTTCTATTTCAGGCAAATGCCCACAACCCTGTCGAAATGGAGGTAAATGCATTGGTAAAAGCAAATGTAAGTGCTCCAAAGGTTACCAAGGAGACCTGTGTTCTAAGCGTAAGTACCACAGACACCTCAACCTGGGTACCGCATAACTGAAGTAACAGCCCTCTCTTACCGCGTAACTTCCATGCCTATCGCGTGTTGCCTAGGCATCATGGTTAACCTTTTTCACTGATAGATTTGTCTCCTTTATGAAGACCAAGGGCACTGTACAGAATCTGTGCATGTAAAAATTTACACAAACAACTAAATGTTTTTTTAAAAAATCTGTTAGAAGTTTTCTTAAAGAAAATAAACTTCTGTAATCCAGCAGTTGCGGAATTCTACTGAGAGTCTTTTGTGAATGAGAAACAAGATACTTAGTTTAATATCAGTCGTAGGACTTTTCAAAAAGCCCAGAATTGACTTTTACCTAAAGATTGTCTTAGGGTAAAATAGAGGATGAAGCCAAATTTAACTCATTCTAAAGAACTGCAGGAAAAGTAGCCATGTAATTCTATTGAGGTGAGAAATCTCAGAAAACCTTCTTTATTGCCTTTGATTCTAGCTGTCTGTGAGCCTGGCTGTGGCGCACACGGAACCTGCCATGAACCCAACAAATGCCAATGTCAAGAAGGTTGGCATGGAAGGCACTGCAATAAAAGTGAGTGGGAGACCATTTGGAGCACCAGCCTCTTTCGATTCTGCTTCTTGGCTCCACAGGCTCCTAGACAACCTATAACTCAACCCTGCATGTCAGATCATGAGGGGATATCTCCTCATCCCCCTGCTTCTCTGAGTCTAAGCTTTAGGGTATGAAAAGTAAGGTATCATTGTAAAATGTCACTAGATCTATAAAATACAGCCACAGGTTTTTCATGGTTAAATTAGTGATACCGGTTAATTTGGTAATAACAGTATATTAACTATGAAAGAAGCGATCAATTAAACTAAGATTTTAAATAAAGTAGAATCAGTATTTACCTCTGATGTTAAAATTCAAGATTTATCAACACATATGAAACATGAAACGCTTTGCTTTTTTAAAATCTTTAAATTATATTAGATATAATGTTTTAAATAAGATCTTTTTGAGGGAAAAGAAAGGCCTATGATGCTCTCTGTGGTAGAGATTTTACGATGGAATTGCATTTTCTCAAATTTACTGACTACCAAAAAATGAAACAGTAACTAGGTAGACCACGGGGCTGTTTTAAATGTGAAATGGAGCTTGGTAAATCCAGTCATTCAGTATTGATTTGTGTTTCCTTTGTGCTAAGCAGGAATCCAGGCACTGGGACACATCGGGGAACAGAAAGAGAAGACACTTCATGGAGTTTATGTTCCAGGGGGAGGGAAAGGAAAATAGCAAGTGAACAATATAATAGTTTAGTACTTCTGGCACCCAGAACTCAGAATCTTAAGCATGGCTCGCTGTCCACTTCGCTTTGCAAAAACTAAGGCTTTAGCCATATAACATTTTTTAGTAACAAAAGTCCAGGTGTGCCTGTCATACTGAACAAATTACACATCAGATATTTTTCTAAATCAGTAATCTACAAAGGATAGTTCACGCAGTCCAGTATGGAAATTATTAGTGCAGCTGATGAGGGAAGTTGTAGTTTTTAAACATTTTCAATATTTTGTATTACTTTTTATATAGTTACATGTAAATATACGTTTAATATATAAACGTATATTTCTATTTATTGCAAACTTCTGATTTCTAATTTTTGTGCATATTTTACAGTGTTCACATTATATTATTCTGATTATATATAATAAGTTTATATGTGGGCATAGATTTTTGTTTCAGTTAGCTTGGTGTCTGGTCCAGGCAAACTAA
This sequence comes from Hystrix cristata, assembly GCA_004026905.1. Taxonomy (NCBI): domain Eukaryota; kingdom Metazoa; phylum Chordata; class Mammalia; order Rodentia; family Hystricidae; genus Hystrix; species Hystrix cristata. The sequence goes on from PVJO010009131.1 coordinate 21,727, forward strand.
GCCATTGACCTGATTGTTGTGCACTTGCTGTATTAGCTGGGTGGTTGAGTGAATGAGTTTCAGGTGGGCACAGTGTAGGACGAGGTGCAGCTACACAGTGGTCATGGCTGAATGGTACCCCCACTGAGACATACTTTGGGGGAAACCTGTGGACTAAAAGACATATAGGAGACAAATCATTTCTATAACGATTTTGGAGAAGAGTAAGCTAAATCTTTTATGCTACCCTCAACTGGTTACAAAGCCCAAGGATTGTCCCGGAATCAAAGTAACTTTCCAGAAGTCACTGAGCTAGGGGTCCTTGAGTCCTTGAACTTGAGGTCAGGCCATACATCCCGCCACTTGATTGCAAAGATCTCTGGGTCTCACACTTGGGCTTGGTGATCATTCAGAATGATGAGAGGGGGAAGAGGGCATGGTTTCCCCTGGCAACCCAGTATGTCACTCTTCCCAAAAGTGAGGAATTTCAGGTCCTTTCTGTAGTAGAGCAATAGTTGAATGATTCTGACAAGTCTGCACACCTCCAAATAATCCCCCACTGTAGAGAATGCTGCTTCATCTGCTGCCATGGTACCTCTTTCAGGACAAGGCATTGCACCCAGGTGCCCTGGTGCTTGATCCAAATGCAAATATGTTTTCTGGGAAAGGCCACCCAGCCATTTAAAACATTAACTAGAATAACCAAGCTGGAAGAATGGGGTTTATTTTCAATAGAGGGAGGTGACAAAGAATCTCTGAGTCACAGAGTTCGGCTGAGAACAAGCTCCCAGTGGGGTAACATGTTGGGAGGTCCTGGGCACCCAGGCATCCTAACGGGGCGGAGGTTCCTGGAGACAGACGTCCCTGCTTAGGCTCACCCTCACCAGCAGGGAGGCTTGGGCTTCATGGGTGGCAAGTTAAGCAGCATGGAAGGGATTTACTCCAGAGCATTGTTGGTTCATGCTTTGACCATCCCACCAGCTACTAGCCTACATGCTGACAATTCAAAGAAACACATTCAGAAACAAATACTCTGTTCTCAGTGGTTGTTTAACAGCATGCTTGCATTTAAAAACCACAAAGAACAAATGAAATGCCAAGCTTGTCTCTGATGCACAGGAAAATGGAGACAATTTTTTAATATGTAATTGCTATCTTGCATGTTTCAGGAAACCAAAACAAATGAGTCAGTGCCCCAAGCACCTCCAGAAGTTCACAAGTAGAAGTCTCAAGTGGTAAACTCAGTATTACATTTCACTTAAAGCTGAGCCGGAAATGGGCAGATACTGCCTTGACCAAAACTCATGAATCCCCATAAGGCGTCAGTCCGGATCGTAACCCTAACACATACAAGGGAAGTCTTAATTATAATGAAAATTCCTGCTTTGTATGAGTACAGTAGCCACACTTAATCATGGAATCTACATGAAGAATTTAGGTTGTCAAATCCAAATGGATCAATGTAAATTAGGTTGGTTTTGCAACCTTTTGAAAAGGATCCATGACCAAATCCTCCACAGAAGCATTGGAGAATTCAGTGCTAGATCCTTACCAGCCCTTGGGTGGAGAATGCCTTTCCGTTCAGTCACATGGCCAAAATGCATTGTGAGAAATCCAACAGAAGACAGATTTGATAGAGTTCGTAAAATGGGTTTCTTTTAACCGAGATCTTGAATCTATAACATCTTTTCATTCAGGTAACTTTTTGTGGTCATAGTGCTCTTTCACTCTCAGTTGAAAATGGAAAATGGATTTCATTTGAATGGCTAACGATGAATCTGAAGAGCCTGTTTTTGTAGTTTCTTTTCTTTTAAGCTGTGAATAATTTTTCAGGGTACGGAGCCAGCCTCCTGCATGCCCTGAGGCCAGCAGGCGCCCGGCTCCGGCAGCAGCACACGCCTTCACTTAAAAAGGCCGAGGAGCCGCAGGATCCACCTGAATCCAATTACATCTGGTGAACGAGGACATCTGAAATGTTTTATGTTACACCAAGTTCATAGCCTTTGTTAACCTTTCATGTGTTCAGCGTTCAAATAATGTTCATTACACTTAAGAATACTGGCCTGAATTTTATTAGCTTCATTATAAATCACTGAGCTGATATTTACTCTTCCTTTTAAGTTTCCTAAGTATGCCTGTAGCATGATGGTATAGATTTTCTTCTTTCAGTCCTTTGGGACAGATTTTATATTATGTCAGTCGATCAGGTTGAAATTTTGTCTTTTCAGTGTGTAATTGACAGACATTTGCAAAATTACAATACATTCATGGTGTTGAGGGGCTGGGGAACATTAGAGAGGTTAAAATGGGCAAAAATGCATAAATCACAGGGTTTGGATGAAGCAATTAATAGGGTTGAAGTTATAACATTTCAATTTTTATTGTCATGTATTTACACATTTGTAACATTTTTATTGACCTTGCTTTTAAGCTCTCATACAGTATATTTTGACCTTACCATTATTCCATTGACTTCAGTTTTGAAAATAACTGCCCCCCCAAATTACATTGTGGTAGTAGCATTTAAACAATATAATATATTGTAAACATGATGAAATAGGGAATATAATGTATGAAGTTTTTGCATTGGCTTGAAGCAATATAATATATTGTAAACAAAACACAGCTCTTACATAATAAACATTTTATACTGTTTGTGTGTATAAAATAAAGGTGCTGCTTTAGTTTTGAGTTGTATGAAGTGGTCTTCACGTGTACTACCTTATGGAAATGAAGTCAGCTGCAATTTGGTAACTGCTAATTTGCAGTACCATAAAAGATGAAGATGAGCTATTCCATTCTCAGACCCCGCCAGTAGCTCCCAGACAATATTCCAGCCATGTTGCACTACACTATTGTCACTGGCCACAGCCCCCCCTGTTGAGGTCACATGTCAGGTTAGTTCACATTGTTTCAAGAAGCTTTCTCTAGTGAGGATGTGTTAAATAACTGTCTGAATCCATTTTCTGCTGCTACATAGATTACTGGGTAATTTATACAGAAAATAAATTTATTTAACTCTCAGTTCAAGAAGCTTGGAAGACTAAGAGCATGGCACCATGTGGAGCAAGGCCGTATGTGCTCCATCACCTCCTGCCAAATGTAGAAGGGCAAGAGAATGCAAGAGCAAGAGAGGGCTGAACTTGGTTTGACAACAGCCCACTCTCATCATAACCCACTTCTGAAATCACGGCATTAATCCATTGATCCATTCATGATCCATCTCCCAACACTGGCATTGGGGATTAAGTTTCTAACACAGGAACTCTTGGGGACACATTCAAACCATAGCAATATCCTACTAGAAGATGCTGTAAGACTTCACAGAGGTGCCAGAATGTCACAAATAAAAAGTGCTACCATTTATTAAAAACCCACTGATCCCAAGTATAATGCACATGTTATTTTGTAATTGTAGGAGGCAAATATCATTATGTCCTTTTACAGATCGGGCCAGAGGCTTAGAGATAGTAGTAACCACCCAAGATCACGTATGATAGGGGCAAGGTTTTAATCTGTGTCCTCTTACTCCAAAGCATTAACTCTGTGCTACTCTCCCGCCTTCCTTTTTCGTAGCAGATACAGAAAAACACAAAGCTCCACACGACCTAGAGAGCCTCTTCCCAATATACAGCATGCTGTTCTTCCTCATTCTCCCAGGAGAGTGTGGATTTTATTGCATAAAGAATATAATGTCTACAGGTTTTCTTCTGCTAAGCCACGACTGGCTCAGATGTATGATGTAAGGAGGTGGCGCTGCTGAGAAGTGATCAGAGAAGCAGAGTGTGTGCATCTTTTGTGCTGGTGCTGGGACACAGTGACCTTTCTGCTCTAACTGGCTGGAACAGTGTCAGTCTGTGGTCGCAGACTCAGCAAAACAGACCAGAACCCGGGGAACCAACTTTGGGAGACCAGTAGGAGAACCGACTCATTTATTGATTCAAAAGTTTTAAATAAAAATAATAATACCTGACACATTAATAGTGTTTATTCTGTGTGCTTTACTTGTATTAATTAATGGATAAATGATAGAACAGTGGGGAAGTTAGACTGAAAGCAGAGGAGCAGACTGCAATAATCTATATTGATCATCTTGAAGCCATTTTCCTTACACACTCCACTCAAAACTCATGAGCACTTAGTCCTATGCATGACTAATATTTATTCACATGAATATCTATAAAGCCTGAAATGTTAAAAAGAAAAGACAAAAATGTGGTTTTATTGGGGAAGTGTGCACATACCCGATTGGATGCCTCAGGTAAAGGGGAGAGATGTTGGATTCGCAGTGGCTGTGGGATCAGAAAAGAGAGTTGGGCCTTGATGGATTTCAGATCTAAGCAGGGAACTAGATGAACAGATGAACACAGGGGTCAGAATAGGCCTCTGAACATTGATGCTGATGACTGAGGCAGGGGACAGAGGAAGAATAAGTGTGGAGCAGGAGCGAGGGTCTCCAGATATGCTAAATTCGCATTGAAGATGTTGAGTTTAAAGTGCCTCTTGTTGGAAATGCCTTGTGGGCACTTGGAAATATAGTCAGGAGCTCAAGACCAGCAATTTGTTCATTATTAGCCATATTATTAATGAGTAATACTAATTATATATTGAATTAATTTTAATAAAAATACACATAGGCACTTTAGTTAGGTACAGTATAATTCATTTGTGGTTTTTTGTTTTTAATTTCTATATACAGTTAACATTCCTTGCTACTTACCTATGTTTATTTATGTAACAGTATGGCCTTTATTATTTGGCAAATTGAGTGCTGAGCACTCCTGGCTACCAGATGTATTATGAATCTTCATCCAAAATATTATTTTGTTAATTTATGTAGGACCACAACATAGAAACCAGCTCTTAAAATAAAGCCCAAAAATTGTTACTATATGGGATATGAAATCGCTGATGTTATCATACAAGGGAAATTGGAGCAGAAGGAAGGAGGAAAGGGGAAGGGAGGAGGAGGTAGAGAAAGAGGAAGGTATTTGCATAAAATGCCTTTAAACAAGAATTAAAAGTTAAAATAAGGACTCAAAACAGTTTCAAAAAATGTATGCCATTTTCTAAAATGACACAAGAAAAAGGAAAGAAAGTTTAATCTAGGCACAGTGGTACACACAGTATTCTAGGAGGCTAAGGCAAGAGAAGCACAAGTTCCAGCTCAGCCTGGAAGAAGAAACTATGACTAGGAATGAGTCCCCAAAACCATACACACAACCTAGTTGCTTGGGAGAAGTTAAACCATACAGGGTTATTTCCTTTGGGGCTGGAGGAACAGGTCTGCGGAAAAACTACTCTCTTAGCATCTCTTCAAGATGATAATCTTTAAAATATCTCTAACACATTTATCTATAGAGGAACTGCATGAAGAAGTGGTGAAAAAGAATTGCTGACAGGATACACCTTCTCGTCTATTATCCCAGAACATTTGTTCTGGCCCTAAAATGATGTGCTGCACCCTGCCAAGAGAATCTCTCTGGTTAAGTCCGGCCATGCTATGCAGAGAGAAGTGCATTGAACACCTTGTTATTAAACACAAACCTTGAAATTCTTAACACTACCCCAACTGGCTTCTCAAAATATTCCTTTCGGTCACATACAGTGTTCTTCCTAAAAGTAGTGTTGGTACTGGATATTTTCCACATCATAATCTATGTCCAGTGATCCTTAAGACACATTTTTGTCTTGATATGTGAGGCATAGCTGAAATGAGCTACTCCTTGTCCAGGGACAAGTTCTCAGGTTCCCAGCTTTTATTGAGAGCAGCGGAAAAACGTCTTCTGCAAGTTTTCATAAAGAGGTCAGTATCATGTAAGATGCGATGCTCTTAATAATACAGATGGAGATGTAACAGGACTGTTTCTTTTCATATTCAAGAAGGCACAAATCTTTGCAACAAAGTACAGTTTAATGAAAGCATTTCTACAAAGGTAGTAGAGGGAAAGAGGATATACTGAGGTGAACAAATTTTAAACTGAGTAAAGAAGAAATGTCATTTCAAAAGAATTTCCGAAAGCAATAAAAAAAAAGAAAGAAAGAAAAGAAAACAAATGACTACCCAGACAGGAGTTTTGTTTCAATAATTCTTAGGCAGTTTATGCAAGTGGTGCAGATATAAAACTTTAATAAGCACATTGAATAAATATTCTCCATATGGCTCAACATAAAAAAACAGAAACCATATACAGAAAACTGACATCATAAATATTCAAGTGTTTGGTAAGATTTTTTAAAATCCTAATGTAAACTCCGAATGTAAATTGATTTTGCACCTGTTAAGATTTATTGCTGATAAGTGTATAAAAATTACACATGAAAATTAATTTTTATTAAACGTTGGCATTGCCGGATTTTTTTAGGCAATAGATAGTCCTCCTAATCATGTTCAGCTGTTGAAATTACCTGGCATTTCTTGGAAGTGAAACTAGAGGTCCACGGGTGGCAAGAAAATCTACTCAAATGTCACATAATCCACAAAAGCCACAGAGGACCATTGAAGATTGACTCAGTGCAGCGTGAATACTCAGCTTCCTGCTCCAGCGGGAAAGGAACGGTCAGCCCAGCAGTGAGCATGGTGCCACGGCTGGGAGAAAAGAAGAGGAAAGCAGACAGCCCTAGTAAGAAAGACCAGCTGTGAGAGTGAAGAACCCAGAACAAAACGAAAACATGAGACCACTTGTTCGAAGAGTAGTAAGAATTTCAAGGTGATGATAACAGAGCATTATACCATGTATGGTGTCCCCCTCAATGCAGTACCCCATACGGCTGCACAGTTCACATACCCTTAAAACTGGCCTTGTCCAGGAACAAGTTCTCAGGTCCATGCACAAGGAGAGCATCCCAACCCCCAAATCCCAAGTCTGAAATGCTCCAAAATATAAAAATTTTCGAGCACCAGCATGACTCCTTAAGTGGAAAATTCCACACCTGCTCTTATGTGACAGGCACAGTCAAAACACAGATGTACTAAAAATATTGCATAAAACTACCTTCAGACCATGTATAAGGTGTATACAAAGCATGAATTTCATATTTAGACTTTAATCCCAACTCCAAGGTGATATCTCATTATGTATATTCCAAAATACAAAAAAAAAAATCCAAAATCTGAAATACTCCTGTTTGCAAGCATTATGGATAAAGGATACTCTACTCCTATGAAGAAATGTAAGGATAATGTAAAATCCTTTCCTTTACTTAGGCACTGGCCAAATAATCTCTTCTCTCAGCTTCATGGCTAACTCCAGGAACCCAGGGCTTGAGAATGGAAAACTCTTCAGCCATGCAATCAGCTAAGTCAGTGATCACTTGTCAAATTTCTTCTGCACTGATATCAACAAAATTAGGAAGGAAGGGGAAATTAAGGGAACAAAACTTTATTTGCTATATAGTTCATCCAGTCAAATTCTTTGAACTTTAGTTCCTTTTTAAGAAAGGAAGAATGTATAGCTTTACATTCATAACCCACAAAGGAAAGATTTTTTTTTCAAATTCTGTGAACAATCCATCATAACCAAAAGAGATTATTTTGGGTTATTCCAACTTATGGCTGCTGTTCTTTATTAGAAGACAGAAACCTGGCTTAGTTGGGATCTTGCACTTGTGACGGAAAATAAGTTTGTCTCCACCCATGGAACCTTAGTTCAATTAAGAGCCATATGACACTCTTCAGAAACCCCAAATGTCCTCAAAGCCCAAATTAGTCTTGCTTCATATTAAGGAAACACCCAAAACTAAAAGATCTGTAATTTTTTTGTACTCTGTAAAGACGATTATTTGTAAAGAGTTTGCATTTGAGGCTAAAACATAACACACTTGGGTAAGGAACAAACACTCCCTTATCCAGAAGCAAATCTAGCCATGGGCACCTCATCCACCGTGCACCTTGTTGAATATAATAAATAAGTGCTCAGCTTGTGTCACACAAGCTGAACCCCAAGTATCCTACGAGAATTTCAAAGCTACTCTTTCCGTCATTCGACTATTCTGCCCTGGCTTGTTTATTGGGATTACGTATTGCTTTGCTTCTAAACCAAAACCAGACTGAGGAGGCAGCTTCAGAGTAACAAGCCAAGGTGAACCTTAAGCTGCTGCCATCCTTGTTCCCCACGTGAGCCATCCTTGAAACGATGACGGGAACACAGGTTATTCCATGACAATATGGCTCCAGAGAAATGACTAAAAATGTACGAAGGAAATGAGTGTGGCAGCTGGGCCTTTCAAGGGGGAAAAAGTGACATTTCAGACAGACCATCCAGCCAAAATTGAGGCAAGGTGGAGCATCTTTGGCTTTGCCAAGTGTCCACCAACGCTTTTACATTGTTGCCAACCCACGGCTGACATCCTACTTATGGGCATGGTTGAGATTCTTGGCAGAAAGAAGAAGAATTAATAAGGTGGCTGTCTGCTAACAAACGTTATTCCGGCAAAAAGTAGCATTCCAAACTTTAAGAGAAACTTTCTGCGGAAATTTTGATTCATAGCATCTCTGCGAGGAGGTTTCCTGGGAGAAACTGAGGGATAGGGTTTGCTGAGGATCACAAAACACAAGAAGCAATAATGGTTTTAGTGGAGAGATTTTAAAATTGTGTCCTTAAAACACTAGTTTCTCAGAATGTAAATAGGAGTTAAGTGAAAACAGGGGTCAAATAGACCTAGAAGATGAAGAGTCACACTAAGCCGGGGGGTGTTTGTGCAATGGCACCCCTTAGAGCCCTTAATTACACAACTGTGAGCCATACAACTACAAGAAGAGACCAGTATGCAGCATTCCCCAAACCTATTTGATCAATTAGACCTTTCCCCAAAAGCACTTCCCACGAATAAAATTCCACATAGCACATTTCGGGGAGTACACCCTAGTAAAGTAGCTTGAAGTCCCTGAAGGAGGGTCTTTTGTAGACTTCTTTTCTCTAGAACTGTTCATCTTGTGCTATCTGCTTGTAACAAATTCAAGGATAACTAAAAACTATAACTTACAGACAAAGAACTTCTGGTCTGAATTGTGAACGAGTTGGGTTTAGGTAATTTGTTTATTCTGTCCCCGCCCCATGTATTCCAAAACTAATGTGTTTTATTCTGCTTTATTCATGTATAAAGAGCATTAGAAAACACTATTTCTTGTACGTATTTTTAAATCTTAGGTAAAATTTCACAATTCACGGAATTAGTCAGTGAAAGGATAAATGAATCCTTATAATGAATTCATTTTCAGGATATTTCAGCAACACGTAGCATTTGAAGATCCGTGTGAATAACCTGGCTAGAGCACTTCTTTAAGTCAGCTGCCTTTGAAATGTGTTTACGGCTATTTCATATCACAATGTGTTGTCCATATTGCTTCTTAAATATTACTCAACTTTAAATCGAGGATGGAAATGGTAGGCAGAGAACAAAAGATTACCATCCATTGACAGTGAGGAGCATAATATACCAGGAAGAATGGTAAACTGTAATGAAAAGGCTCAACCTTCAATTTTTCCACTAACTAGCTGATGATTCTTCTCTAAAATGGTGCAGCCTAAGCTAGATGTGGGCCCTCTCTGGGCCCTTTTTCTATTCCTAACAGTTGTCTCCTAAAATCCCAAACTGCCTGAATCCATCAAGCACTCTGATCAAGATGGATAAGATACCATTTCCTTTATTTTGCTACCAACTCAGTGCTGCTCCTAAATATTCATACCCTTAAATCTGAGTCTCTTCTAATAGTAGTTAATCTTCCCCGGGGACAAGACAGAGTGGTCCTAGGTTGATGCCAGGGCCTTTCCAAGATCACAAGGAAATGTGTCTACCTTTAACTTTGATATGGCTCAATAGTCAAATAGGAATAGTAGCAGTAATAATTAGTTAATACTTACCATTTCTGATTTCAAGATTTTCCTCAAAGTTCTTTATATATACTAATTTAAATGAGGTGGATCAGTTTATATAAGTTCATTTAAGAGTTAATTGTCAATTTCTCAGATGAAGAAATTAAAAAGGCAAATAAAAACATGAAAAAGTGTTCAACATCACTAGTCATTCGAGAGATGCAAATCAAAACAACATTAAGATTCCATCTCACTCCAGAAAGAACTGCGTTTATGAAAAAATCAACCAGTAACAAATGCTGGCGGGGCTGTGGGGAAAAAGGAACCCTCCTCCACTGTTGGTGGGAATGTAGACTGGTCCAGCCACTATGGAAATCAATATGGAGATTCCTCAAACAACTAGAACTAGAGGTTCCATTTGATCCAGCTATCCCCTTACTGGGGATCTTCCCAGAAGAACTGGAATCCTAATACCACAGGTATGTATGCACAACCATGTTTATAGCAACACAATTTGTAATAGCTAAGTCTTGGAAACAGGCTAAATGCCCAACAACCAATGAATGGCTAAAGAAAATGTGGTTTTTCTACACAATGGAGTACTACACTGCCATAAAAAAGGATAAACTAGAGTCATTTGTATGTAAATGGATGTTCCTTGAGAACATACTATTAAGTGAAATAAATCAGACACTTATGAGTACACATCAAATTGTTTCTCTGATATGAGAAACCATGGATGTAAAAAAGGACGAAGAGGTGCAATAGATATAATCTAAAAGGAATATAATATTCTAAGGAGAGGAGCATTGGATGGAGGGGGGGAGAAGCAGGAAGGGAAAAGAGGGATAGAAAAAGGAAAGGGAATTCATGGAGAAATGTGAATGTACCTGCTGTAAATAGGGAAGGGAATAGAGGGGAGGGGCAGGGAAGAGGGGGGAGAACCAAGATGCATCATGTATAGGAACAAAATAAATGTGATGAATGTAACCATTATATGTACATTGTACCAATACATGTTCTTGGTTAAAAAAGAAAAAAGAGTTAATTGTCAAATTTTTTTTAGGAAACTAGTGAGCCAGTTAACCCCAAAGATTATTTTAAAATGTATGAATTCAATATGTTATTTTAAAAAGAGTAACAAATACCCAAAATTGACCTCTTCTTAATTAGTTTACTACATTTCACTATTATCTATATAATACTGGAATTATTTACATCTACTGTGTCCTTATAAGGAAATGTTACCTCTGGGTATGCTCCTCTGCATCTCTTCCCAGCTCCACAAGCACTGATGCTACATTGATAGCTTAAAATTGCCCACAAAAGGAGTATTTTTATCATAAAAAAATGCCAAAATGCTAAAATCAAGACTATTTATTTTTCCCAGAGAGCTACTTGAACATTTACTATTTAACCCTCACAAAAACCTTATGAAGTGTGTGCTATTATTATTTCCACTACACATGTGAGGGACCCAGTGTACAATTAGGTTTAGCCCTGTGCCCAGAGCCTCCTGGCTAGTTAGTGGCAAAGCCAACATGTGGAGACAGATAGTGTCCAAATGAAATGCATTTCAAAAAAAAAAAAAAGAAAGAAAGAAATGCATTTCATTCATAACAAAATGCTTCTATCAAAGCCCTAGGAACTGCTCCATCTCTTGGATTCCAATCCATGTTTGTCACTTCTAGATGTGCTGTATTTTAGATTTTACTCTTGCTCCATCTAGCTACCATTTTTTAGCAATTGTATTAGTTTCCTGTGGCGGCAATAACTAATAACCACAAACCCAAAAGGTTACAACAACAGAAACTTATTCTCGCAGCATTGGAGGCCAGAAGTCTGAAGCCTGTTTCTCTGGGCTGAAATCAAGGTATTGTTAGAATCACACTGCCTCTGGAGGAGCTAGGTGAAAATTTGTTCTTCACACCTTCCAGCTGCAGGTAACTGTCAGCAGTCCTTGGCTTATGGAAACTTGTTTCCTTGCTCTGTGCTCACATAGCCTTCTCCTCTGGATGTCTGTGTTCAATCGCTCTCTGCCTCTGTCCTCTTATGATGGTATTTGTGATGGCATTTAAGGCCCAGCCCCATAGTTCCATCTCAAAATCCTTAACTACTTCTTTTACCATATAAGATAATACTCTCAGGTTCCAGGAATTCTGATATGGACAGACCTTTGCAGCCACCACTCAGTCCACTATAGTCTTCATCACCAATGACCACAAAGCTATCCTGTGATGATAGGTAGGACTACAGGTACTATTACTGTTCTCAAGAAGCCTGTAGACAGAGCTAGAACTCATACCAAAATCCAATCCAATCCAAGAAGCCAATCATAGAAAAGATAAAATAATACATCAACTTCAGAAAACATCTTGGCAATTTCTTAAAAAGTCAGACATAGACTTACTTTATGACTCAGAAATTCTATTCTTCAGATACACAAAAGAAACGGAAGCATATGTTCACATAAAAATTTACACAGGAATGTTCAGAGCAGCATAATTCACAATAGCCCCAAAGTGGACACAGCTCAATTGACCATCAACAGGTAAATGGATAGACACAGTATGCTATATCCAAACAATATAACTCTAGTCAGTGTTAAAAAGGAAAGAAATTCTGATACATACTCCAGCATTGGTGAACTTCTCGCTAAGTGAAGAAACCAAACACAAAACACCACATTTTCTATGATTTTATTTAAATGAAGTGTCTAGAAAAGGGAACTCTATAGAAATAAAAGATTAGTGGTTACCTGGGACTAAGAAAGCATATGAGGGGGCAGAACTTGACTACAAATGGGCATGGAGAATCTATTGTTTCAAAATTGGATTTGGGTGGTGATTGCTCCATTTAGTGAACTTACTAAAAATAATTGAAATGTGTACTTAAAATGGGTGACTTCCATGGTCTGCAAATTATGCCTTTATAAAGTTTTTTTAAAGTGTATTATAGCCCAAGAACACATATACAAATATACCAACTCCCCTTGATGAATGTATTTATTATGCATTGTAACATGTACTAATAAAAACATTTAAAAAGAAAAGATGAGTATGGAGTGGTGTGGAGGATTATCTAAGATTTTGTTACGTTTTAAATTCTACTGAAAAAGAATATTGTCAGACAGCGGGAACTTGAACTGGATGAGACAAGCACAGATGAGGAAAGACCTTCCCAGGGACACCAGGAAAGGCAGGTTACAGCCCCGTGCCCCGCAGCCCACTCCCTCCATCACCCTGCTGCTTGCCCTGCCTTGACCTGCGGCCAAGGGAACCAGGGATGCTGTGGTCCGGCGGACTCCCCGAGCCTAACGTGGCCCAAAGTGGGGAGGCAACAGACCACATCACCCCTCCTGCTCTCACCTGAACAGCTCTCGATCAGGCCTGCAGTAGGAAGCTGTGGGCGACAGCCTCCCGCAGAATGATAGTGGCCTACCCTGTACCTCTGACTCTGTCCACAATACTTCCAATAGGTAGCTATTCTTTCAGGAAGGTTGACAGGAAGTCTTGGGATATTTGTTTAGCACTCATGTACCATTAATATTGTTGAAAACATTTCTTAACTGCTGACTTTCTGTGCATTTCTGGAATCAGCCAGGCACTCTAAGATAGCCTCATTATAGCCACCCACATCCCAGGGTTACACATAAATGACAGAAAACTTACTTGTAATTTGTGAAAAAAAAATATGGCTCCTCCAACAGCCTTTCAAAGCTTCTGACTACATAGGAAACAGAGTAAAGACAGACATGACATCCTCCTGCTCAAGTAGCTCTCTGTGTCTTGGGGTCTTCTATAAAATGGACACAGGCTAAATGCTTATTGAACTGATTCACTCAATAAAACCAGTAACTACATTTCCTTTCACTAAAATTTCAGACTCTTTGCCACCCAAATCTTCCTTCCTTCTTCCTTCCTTCTTCCTTCATTCCTTCCTTCTTTTCTTTCTCTCTCTCTTTTTTCTTGCTCTTTTCGGAAATCAAACAGGAAAGATCATTCACCAAGCAAACAAAGCTGGGTTCCTTCAGGAGAAAACTCTTCTGAGAGGAGGCTTATACTTTCACCGCCTGGTGTTTTCATGTGTAAGCAATTTGTTCTATCTCTAGACACAAATGAAAATGCCAATGTCATTGTCCTTTCTAATAAGGTAACAAGGTAGTGCCTCTAGAAATAAACTCCAAAAATGTTTTTTTCACATAACTATTAGGGATTTTTTAAAAATATCTGAAAGGCTCAGGACAGACTTTACAAATCTGTCACCTACTGTCAAATTGCAGTGGAACAGAATTACAGGCTAGTTTCCAGGTGCATGCTGTAAAGATATGAAAGCCATCATTTAGGGAAATATAGTTTGTAAAAGCCATCATTTAGGGAAATATAGTTTGTAACATATACTCTCACAATAGCCTCTCCAGTTTCCCAAAATATGACGGTAATTACCTCATTTGGTTGATGAAGGGATGACATGCTTATTGAACTGATTCACAGCACTGGCATACAGAAAGTAGCACCCAACAGAAGGTCATAGTAATTGTCTTAGTCGCTTTCTTGTTGCTGGTACAAAACACCCAATACCCACAATTTAAAGGAGGAAAGGTTTATGTGGGCTCACAGTACCAGTCCATGGTCTGCTGGCTCCAAGAAAGAAATGGCATGGCAGAGGAAAGGTGTTCGCCACCTGACAGCCAAGAAGCAGAGAATGAAAGGAAGAACCAGCTGGGGAGAGACAGACCCTTCGAGGTCATGTTCCCAGTAACCCACCTCCAACCAGGCCCCACCTCCCAAACAGCAAATCAGCTATAGCGCCCCATGAGCTTATCACCTTCTACATACGTGAGAATTTGGGGGCGTATTTTAGAACTAACTATAACAGTAATGATGCATATTTCTATATATTATTAGATATATAGAAAAAGATGTGGGAAGATAAATAGCCAGCAATCAACTCAAAGGACATTCAGTTTCATTAGCAGTAATGAAGTAAATGCAAAATTCAAACCTTAACAGGATACCTTTTTTTTTTTTTTTTAGCAACTCCAGTATAGTATCAGGAAAAATGTGAAGCAACAAGAACACTGATTCACTGCTAGTGGGAGTATATATTGATGCAACCAGTTTGGATAGGAGACTCATATTGTCTTGAAAAGTTGAACATACACATCCACTATGACCCAGCAGTTCCACGCTGGGTAGATACACACAGATGGAACAACTGTCCATCCACAGGAAACTGGCTAAATAAATGGTGGCATGCACAAGAGAAAGTACTACTCAGTAGTAAAAACAAGTGAACTACAGGTGTGGAAAACAAACTTTGATAAATTTTATAAAGAAGTGTTAAAATGCAGAAGACTTCATACAGTTGAACTCTATTTTCCAAAGAGGCAAAACAACACACCATTTGGGGACACATAAAAAAGCAATATGAAGATGCCAAAGAGAGGGATTTGGAGACATACACTGAGGTTTTCAAAGAATCATTGATGTCTCATTTGTTAAACTGGGTGGTACCTACATAAGTGCTCATTTCTCACATATAGTCTCTTGTATGCATACTTTTTTCCTAATATAAAACAAGAATCAATTTTACCATTTACAACACAGTAATCAACAAAATATCTGATCAGGTAATACCCCAAAGAAGACATACCAATGACTAATAAATCAATTTTAAAGGCTAGTTACCGAATAATCTACTAGTTATCAAAAAATTATAAAAATTTTTCATAAATTTTTAAAATGAGTAATGTTTTTCACCACTCAAGTTGACAGAGATAATTTTTAAAATAACACTTAATGGATGGGTTAATATAGGGAGATGGACAGTTATACTCTGCTGTATAAATTGGGGAAAAAAAATTTGAAGTTTTTAGTGATAGATATAATAAAACCTTAAAATTTGCTTCTTTGACTCAGTAATTCCATTTCTAAGAATGTGTCCTAAGATAATCACGAAAGTCTCAAAGACTTAGATTCAATACACATTGTTCATAATAGCCCAATATGCAAAACATTTATCCATTCATTCAGCAAGTATTTATTAAATACCTACTGTGTCCCATCGAGTGTTTGGAGCACGTGTAATACATCAGTGAACAAAATTGGCAAAAATTTCAGCCTTACAGAATATACATTATTGTGGGAGGAACAGAAAATAAACAATGAACTTGGTTAATAGTAGGACATGAGAAGTAAAAACGATGTGAGAAAAGGTACAAACAAAGCAAAGAAATTTTAGTTAAACGTGAAGAGTGAGTTCAAGTGAACTGTTGTACAATACAGTGACTATAATTAGAGACAATATACTATACACTTGAGCATCGTTAAGACACTAGATTTTTAGTGTTTTCATCACAAATAAATACTGTGAGATTAAAAAAGAGAGAAAAAGAAAGGGATCAGGATTGGCAGGAGGCAAGTTGAGGAAGAGTTAGCTCATTAAGGACTGTGACTCTGCAGAAAGATGTGGAGGTATCTGGGGAGTGGTTCTTGGGCATTCCAAGAAGGGGAATAGCTGGTCCAAAGGCCAAAAGGCATAAGTCTGATGGATGATTAAGGAAACTGGGGATTGCCCAGTGTGACTGAATGGCCTTAGTAGGTAAAGGTGAGGTGGGAGTAGGAATTGAAGCCTGAGAGGTAGGGTTGGGAGCAATTCTCAGCAGTCATCATAAAGACTTAGGCTTTTATCCTCAGCACAGTGCAGGGTTACAGCAGAAGTTAGAGTAGGGTTACAGCAGAGGAGAGTCATAATATGACATATTTTTAAAGGATTAAAATGTTCAAACGGCAAGGAAATAGCAAAATAAATTATAGTAAATCCTGTGTATGTACACAGCAAGAGGTCAAAAAGATTTAAAATAACAAAAGAGTATAATGAACTATTATACAACCATTAGAAATTCTAACTTCAAAAAGTATTCGGTGCTCATCATGCATATTAAATGAAAAAACCCTCTGGCTAAACAAATTAAATGCAATTGATAGTCTCAATTTTGAATAGATAGGTGGAGACAGATAGATAGAAATAGGTAGATAGATAATAGACCAATAGACAATAGAAAGGGAAGTAGATAAAAACTGCAAGAAAATGTCATCAAATACAAAATGGTTTTAAATTATTAAAGATTTTGATTTTTTTGTATTTTTTGTGTATTTCTGAATTTCTCTACAAATAATGTGTTACTTTTATAATAGAACAAAACAATAAATGCAATGTTTTAAAAAACTACCATAACCACATATATTCTTTATGATTTCTATGGCAAACATCAGGAAATATGTCCATCGATCAAAATTATCAGCTTCTTTCTGGGTTCCAGGGAAAATGGAAGGTATGTGATATTCACCAGCTGAATCGAGCAGCAAGCAGCCTGCAGTTTGTCAGCATGGCTGTCACCAGTAGTTCAATAAATCCACTGGAATCACTACAGAGGAATTTCTAATGGGATCATGGAAACAATTTGGCTGGTAGAAAACAAATGATTAAAAACCCATTATATCATCCACACAGGCGGGAGAAGAATTGCCTAATTTAACCATGAAAGTCACTATAAAAGATCAAAATAATTACAATGTAAATGGGTACTCAAAATAAGAGAATCATTTGATTTTAATGATACCTTAAGAGAAAATTAGGAGTACAGGCTAAGTTTGCCAGAATCCAAAATCAGGTTGAACAGCTCATTAGCACCCTCACTGGACTCAATTGATGCTGTGTTCAGACCTAAGGTGCCCAGTCCCCTCCTGAGATCTCCTGCTTGTTAATTTTTGCTTTGGTTTGGGGGACTGGTGTCTTCAAACACCTGACACTGGAGGACAGGTTTCCTATGAGACACATCTCCTTTCAAATTCCCACAAAGCTTGATTTGTAGCAGAATTATAGCCCTCTGTAGCCAAGAAAATGTTGAACTACCAGAAAACGTGGTAATTTAGTCCATCAGGCATATGGACTGATTTAAAAGAGAGAGAGTGAGAGAATTCTTTAGGGGAATCAAAAGTGAGGTAACCACGGAACATCAACAAAGTTCTCAGGAAGAATGAGGCCACTCTCCGCTGAGAAGCTGGAGTGCCCTAAGACAACTGTGTCTTCACACCCAAAATGTCTTACTTAGTAAAGGTGGCTGCAAAATTAAGTTGTTGCTTACTTATTTAATCATGTAACAGATATTTACTGAGCTCCTGTTACATGCCAATTTTCAGAAGAATACATCCCTGCATTAAGAAGCAATAGGAGGAAAAGCAGATAATTTGTAGCATTCGGTGGAATATGTACATTCATTCAGAGGGTGCTGAGGAACAATGATGAAGAGACTCCTGATTTGGTCCAAGGTAGGTTGGGGAGAAGGAGGTTAAGTCTCTGTTTTCTACAGGAAACCCCTCGATTTAACTCCTAAACAAGTTCTACAGGTGGACCAAAAGGCAATGAAAGTGTTTTTTACAGTCTCCAACAAAACATTCCAAAAATAAATCTAATACTGTTTGTGTTCATAGTTATTGTGTTTTTTGTTTGTTTTTATGAGAACAGCTTTTTCCTCTAATGATAAATGTGATGACTGCTAACCATGAAATTCTTGCATTATATTGCTTTGAGGCAATAAACTCAATACTGCAAAGGTCTTAATCTGGGTTTTTAGTCACAAGTAGAATCATTTCATAATTTTTCAAACAGCCAAGTTTCTCATAGGTGTGGTTAAATGAAACAGAGAACAAGTTTTATGTTAAATTACCAAAACACAGTAGAGTCTCTTTCTACAAAGTTTAAAGGTGAGTTTTTGGTGCTATTGAAATTTGTCCCTGACCATAACAGAATTTCTGAGAAAAGCAAACTCATAAGAAATAGTAGATAAATTGGAACCAAAATCTCATTTTATTAACACTGATGCAAGTCCTTGCAACTCCAGTATAGAGTTGGTTTGGAATTGAAAATTTAAACAGGACATCCTGTTTTATTTCTCAGTTCTCTCTAATCTTTTAATGTTGCTCAAGTGTGATTTTCAGAAGGAAGGAACTCAGACAAAGATAGAAAGGTAGAAAAATGAGGGAGATAAACAGAGACAGAGATTATAAATTCTATAACTGTTCTCTAGTTCACCCACCCAGATGTTTGTTCAAAAAAGATGTGTTGGTTATTACTCGCTGCTGTAACTAACAATCCTACACATTTAGAGACACAATTTAATATAAGTTACTTTCTCACTTATACTGAAGTCCAAAGCTAATGTTCCAAGGGAGTGAGCAGCCTTCCTCCAAATGTTTATTCAGAGACCTAGGCTCCTTCTATCTTCTGACTCAGCCTCTAGATTTCAGGTTTTGTTGTTTTTTTTTTTAAATCATAGTCCATAGTAGTACATGCTATGCCAGAGCATGTAGAAGAGAGCCTAGCACAGAGTCTGCAATGGGCAGACACAAAGTGTTCATATCATCTGCCTGCTCACCTGTGTCCTTTCCACTCCATCATGCTGCCTCTTCATTAATCAATAGACCTTCTTATTGCCTTAACCTTCTCCCGCTTCGGTAAGAGAATAATCAAAATTAATACACTTAGTCAGCTTTGCTTTACTACAAGAAAATACCTGAGGCAGCCAACTTATAAAGAGAGATTTATTTAGCTCACAGATTTAGAGGTTCAAAGTTCAGCACTGAGTCACTCCATTGGTTTGGGCTCTGCTGAGGGTGGCACATTATTGTGGGAGCATGTGTATAAGTAAATAGTCACTTCTCAAACCAGAGCAGAGACAGAGTGGGTAGGGACAAACTCAGGCTTTTGTAACAATTCACTCTGGAGAACTACCAGGGTGTCCCACAAGAACTATGTTATGAGGCAGGCCCCCACTCACCTAGAGACTTTTCAGTAGGCTCCATCTCCCAGAGTTCCCACCACCTCCCAACGAAACACTCTGGGACCCAGCCTCTAACATGTGGGCCTCTGAGGGACATTCAACATCCAAATGTCCCTCATAAGTTGGCTGCCTGAGGTATTTTCTTGTAGTAATGCAAAGCTGACTAACTAAGTGTATTAATTTTGATTATTCTCTTACCGAAGCAGGAGGAGGTTGAGGCAATGAGAAGGTCTGTTGATTAATGAGGAGGCAGCATGATAGAGTGGAAAGGACACAGGTGAGCAGGCAGATGATATGAACACTTTGTGTCTGCCCATTGCAGACTCTGTGCTAGGCTCTCCTCTACATGCTCTGCCTGTATTATTAATTCATTCAGTCCTTAATGCAAACTATAAAACCTCCAAATTAAGATGGCCTGACTTCAGCACCTGTACTCTTTACCATTACAGGCCCTTCTTTTGCTAAATGAGTTTGAATTCAGCTTCTACCACTTAAAATCTATGCACCATTATACAAGTCTCTCAGAGCCTACCTCCTTGTCTCTGAAATCAGTTGTCATTAAGAATAAATCATTTGCAGATCATCTGATCCTCTACAGAGAATACCCAAAAAATTCTATCAAAAGACTCCTACAATTAATAACGAAATTTAACAATGTAACAAGATACAAATTCAACACATAAAAATCAATAGATTCCTATATACCAGTAAGGAACTCACTGAGAAACAAATTAGGCAACAATACCATTGGCAAGAGCATCAAGAAAAGCTAAATACTTAGGAATTAGCCTAACCAACAAAGTAAAAGAATGATCATGTTAAGCTACAATGAAAACTATAGTACTCTCAAAAAGGAGATTGAAGAAGATATCTGAAAATGGAAAGACATCCCTAAGTCAAAACGGCCATACTTCCAAAACTGATATGCAGATTTAATGCAATCCCAATCAAAATAAGAGCAGCATTCCTCACAGAACTAGAGAAAATAATCCCAAAATTCATGTGAAACCAGAAGAGACCCAGAAGAGCAAAAGCAGTCCTGGGTAACAAGAACAAAGCAGGAGGCATTTGAAGTTAGATTACAAAGCTACAGGAAGAAAAATGTCATGTTACTGGCATAAAAACAAAAAACTGGCACAAAAACCTGATGAGAATCAGTGAAACAAAATAAAGGATGAAGAACAACCCCAATCACATTCAGCTCTTTGATCTTTGACAAAGGGGCCAAAAACACGCACTGGAAGAAAGATGGCCTCTTTAATAAACGGTGCTGGGAAAACTGACTACACACCTGCAGGAGATTGAATCTAGTCCCATATCTCTCACCATGTACTAAAATTAAAATCAAAAAGGATCAAATATATAAAATTAAAACAGAAACAATCTGCTGAAAAATAAAATAGGTAAAACTTGAAATCATAGGCATAGGCAAGGATTTTCTGAACAGAACACCAATTATACGAGAAATTGTAGCAAGAATCAACAAATATGGTTGTATCAAATTCTTCTGCACAGTGAAAGAAATAACAGAATGAAAAGACAACCTACAGAATGGGACAAAATCTTTTCCAGCTATTCCTCAGACAGAGACTATATAAAGAACTAAAAAAAAAAAAATTGGCAAGTGAAATAAATAGGCACTTTTTAGAAGAGGTGGAAGTGGCCAAAAAATACATGAAGAAATGTTCAACATGGCTGGCCATTAGAGAAATGAAAATTAAAACAACACTGAAATTCTAGTTTATCTCATAAAGAATGGGGTACCCCATCAAGAAAGCAAATAATAACAGATGGGAAAACAGGGGACCTTTCTACATTGTCAGTAGGAACATAAAGTAGTATAGCCACTATGGAAACAGTATGGAGATTCCTCAAAAAACTAAAACATAAATTCCATTCAGCCTAGCTATCTCCTGTCTACGTATCTTTCCAAGTGAGTTAAAGATACCATATTATTGTTGTGCTGCCTTGGGACCCTAGAGTAAGAGTCTCAAAGAAGAGGAGAGACCCAAAAGCTAGCCATAAATTCCTGGAGAATGGCCTCCAGGTGGGCAGGTCCTTTCTGAGATAGAAAAAGGTCAAGGATACCAAGGAAAGCAGGAAGTGGTAATGTGCATTAACGTGTTTTTTGGGGTCAGCGCTCTGTGACGTTCCTCAGCACAGCCCTGGGGGTTACTGGACATAGAACTCCACTCCCTTGCTCACCCCACCCTGCACCACAGCAACAACATGGACAGGCTCTTGAGCATAATAAAGGTCCCTTGGGTAGAAGGAAGGGTGGCAACCTGGGTCCCAGTAATCCTCCTGATCGGGAGCTACAAATGAAAGCAAAGCCTTCTGCTACAATCACTGGAATTTTTACCCAAATCTTTCATTGTCCTCAACCCAGATGGACTGGCCATGGGCTACTTGAAAAAGAAGTAAGACTTACATAGTAAAAATTTTTCTGGAAACTATGGCAAAGAACAATGAGGTATTTCTCCTTATTGGTTTAAAGGATATCTCTTTCTCAGTTATTAATCAAAAGGTATGAATGAACCATCTAAATAGAACATAATATGCTCTTAAAACAATTATGCTGAACACATTCATCTTGGTCAAAACTAAAAAGAAAACTCTCCTTCCCCCTATTCTCCTGAGTCTCATTTCTTCCCCTGCCTTTCTGAAGAATTCTGTCCTAAAGCCATTAGGTGGGGCAGACCCAGATGGCTTTCCATGCAAGCAAGGAGGGGAAGGGAGCTGCAGGGTGTCAGAGACCAAGTGTGACGAGGGCTACGCCTATGCAGGTGGCTCTGAGGCAGTATCAGAGCCTCAGCAGGGTGAGGAGGCTGCCCAGAGAAGGGTGGTCTAGAATCGGATCTCAGGGTCAAGGTGGGCCAAGCCAGACTGAAGGAAGCCAAAGAGGCATGATTCTCAATGCGATGCGTGACTTTCTATGACCTTTCTGCCATAAAAGGCATTATTGGGACAGCTAGTGAATCCCAAGGGGGCCTGACATTTCCATCATAGGGGTGTGTCCCTGTTCATTCCCTGAATCCGATGGCTGTACTGTGGCAATGTGGAAGAATGGCTTTGTTGTGGACAATAACACACCAACGTATTCAGGATAAGGAGGCATTAGGTCAGCAACTTCCTCTTAAGCAGCTCGGGTACTTTTCTGTAAGTTTGTGATTTTTTGAAAAAAAAAAGTATATTTTTTAAACCAGGACATTTAAATACCCAAGAGCCAGGGTGTCCAGCTGCTTTGTCCACTGAGGCAGGAAAGCACCACCTGGACAGTCTTTTCTGGCCCTTCCAAGAGCAGCTGGGCCTTTCCGAGTTCTGGATTTTCATCACCACAGAATGTGGGCACAGATGATTTACATTCATATTAGCAATGGTTTCTCTAGGCTTGGAAATTTATCCTACGCTTAAGAAAACTTAAAACTCAAAAGGTCAGACACCTGTCAGCTGAGTTCCCTTGCCAGGATAATGTGCTGAAGTGCTGTCACCAACTGACATCTGTAAACGGTGTGTGTTCAGTGAGTCCTTGTTCTGAAGCCAAAATTTCTGAGGGACAGTGGCAGATGGTGGGAGTTAGGACACCAGAGAAAGGCAGTTTCTCTTTCTCTTTCTCTCTTTCTCTTTCTCTCTCTCTCTCTCTCTCTCTCTCTCTCTCTCTCTCTCTCTCTCTCCCTCTTCATTCAACAAATATTTTAATACTTACTGTAATGGACTGAATGATTGTTTCTCCCTAGAATTCATACATTAAAATCCAAACCTCCAATGTGATGATGTTAGGCAGCGAGGCCTTTGAGAGATGACAGGTCACGAAGGCAAATGGGGTTAGTGTTCCTATAAAGAGGCCCCAGAGAACTCCCTGACCCTTTCGACCACATAAAGACATAGGAAGAAGATGGCCAGCTATGAACCAGAAAGTCTTCCCTCACCAGACCTGCAATTTTCTTGTGCCTTAATCTAAAACAACTAATATGAGGCAAAAACCGTTCTAAACCAAGGGATAGGGCAGTGAATAAAAACAAAACCCTTCTCAAGAAAGGCACATTTTAAAACTGAACTATAACATACATGCACAATCACAAAAGTCATAATCACACTGCTCCAGAGAGTTTTCACAAAGCAAACACAGCTGAGGAAGCAGCACTCAAATTATAAAGGACATACCACCAGGCCCGGAAGCCTCTGTGCTCTTTCCAACCTTAGCCAAGGCCAACCACTCTCCTGACTTTTCTCAAAACTTAGTTTTGCTGAAGTGGTTCACTTTTAAAGGAGATTTAAAGGAGGAAAACGCAGTTCTGGTTCTTCTAGAACGGTGCTGCTTCCCCTGGGAGACCAAGGTCAGGCAGCACCAACGTGATCTCTATGTCCCTGCACTTACCTCCCTCTGTAGCTCTGTGGTGCCACGTCCCTGACTGATGAGCAGCAGTTGGAGCTTTGCCAAGTTTGAACAGTTTGAGAATTACCTGGACAGTAATTCCATATGGAGGACTTTGAGCAGGGCTGCTGAACACAGTTGCTAGCAGGGGTCCCTGCTGAAATCCAACCTTATCCCTCTCATCTGATTAGATGCAACATGGATTCTACATGTGTCCATCTCCCACTGGGACCTGGTGGTAGTCCTGAGTGTGAGAGCTGTTGGAGTTGGAAAAATGAGTGGAGTGGTGGTGTAGTGAGTTTGATCCAATGGCAGGCAACACATGGGTTTGCATATTTCCTAGAAGTCCAGTCATGTCTTTACTAGGAAGCATCCAGGGATGCCTCCCCAATTTCCCATGATGCTGCTGCCCTCTTGGGCTTGCTTGCTTATGACAGTGGATTCCTCTTCTGCCTTAGAGATTGTCAGATGGAAATATCCTTCAGTTTGTGTAACATAAAGCCCCATAGAACTCAAGAAGAGGCAGATATATGTTCTCAGCTAATCCAGTTAAAACATCCCTCATTCCTTTTAGAAGTTTTAAGTTATTGGAGAGCTGTTGAACCCGGAACTGTGGAGCATCTCTCGTGCTGAGGGCTGCCCAGAGGGAAGGTCCATTCCTCCTGGAGGTTGTAATTTCTTCCCTCACCAACTCCTTCTTCATATCCTTCTTGTGTTCCTCTCATTTGGGCCTGCTCTTTCCTTTCACTTGTCTTCTCCCTTCCTTCTTTTCCCCTCACTCTGTTATTGTGTGTAAGTGTTCTACTTGGGTCTTATTGGTGATCATATGCAGAATAAAAAGAAAGAAACCACGTGCCCAAAAGAAAGGCAAGGACAAGAAGAGGACTCAGAGATGGCAGTGTATGCCATCTTCCTTTAACCAATGAAAACAAGAGACACATATTGCTATATAGGAAATTTTAAAGAGAATTTTGGGGAAGTTGGCAGAGGGGATGACTAAATAAGAGTTAAGTGGATCAGCAGGAATAAGATAA
Organism: Hystrix cristata; assembly: GCA_004026905.1. Lineage (NCBI taxonomy): Eukaryota > Metazoa > Chordata > Mammalia > Rodentia > Hystricidae > Hystrix > Hystrix cristata. The sequence continues at coordinate 46,774 of PVJO010009131.1, forward strand.
ACATAAAGTTCTAGAATGTGTAATCTGAGTTTCCTGAAGGTTTCTGACAGATCAGTTGACCAAACACTCATTTTACAGATAAAAGCATGTGCAGACATGCTATTTGATTGTCTAAGGTCATATAAGTAGTAAGTTGCAAGAACCCACATCTTCACTCTCTTGATAGTGTTTTTTTTTCTCACTCATGATTGTTCTTATAAATTGGAAAAACCACATACCAACTTTATCCTATATATCCTGCTTAAGTGGCAAGCTCTAGCAAGTTGAGATATTAAGAATCACAGTATTATTTGCAAAAAGCATCCATCAGAACTTATTCCAGCCTCAGAAATCACGGTACAAAGAAAACCTCTTCTCTACCACCTTAAATTAAAGACGGCACATTTAGTGAGGTTTCCCTAACTTACTTGTTTTGGAAGTGTTGAAACTTCTCTGAAGAATCCAATCTTTTTGTCTGCTTGTGGTTTGTTTGATATTCATTACCCTCTTTCATCCCCAGTGATCCCTTTCTCTCCCTCCCTACTCCATCCTCCCACCCCACCCTAGTCCTATGTCGAATCTGAAGGATTTTAAGGAGAAATATCAGACACCAAGGACTTATCATCATCACCAATATTGATCCCATATGGTGCCTATACAGATAAAGGGTAAGGCCACCACTCTCATGTACTCCACAGGGGTGGTGTGGGAACATGACTCCCTTTGCTCTCTATTTCCCATCTCTGAAATGAGTTCAGCCTGCTAGCCCCAAGAACTTCTACTCCCTTGGCTTCAGTGGAACTCCCAGCCATGTTTTTTTTTTTTTTATTTCTTCAACTGCATTTCAACAGCAATACAATTCAGAGATTTGTAAGGCTTAAAAATTATATTTCATCTGATCCTGCGCCTACAGAATTTGTCCTGTGCCTACAGAATTATCTTTGAGCCCTAATTAAAATAATTCCTTTTGTGTCCATAAGTTGTATTTGGATTTGTTTTTCTTTTTCCTCTAGTTTGTTTAATTTCCAGGAGAGAAGAGGTCTCCTCTCAGTCTTTAATAACAGCTCCAGCACTAATCTGTCATTTGTTTCCAACATGTTCGAAGAGGTGTCTCTCAGTTTTTACCCTTTAAACTGGCCTCTTGGAATGTCGGTGGAGATTTCCACAAGCTTCTGCCATTAGCTATGCACCAATCTGGAGTCCGAATGTTTGCTGCCAAAATGATGTGCCACAGCAGAGGCAAAGAGATACAGGAAGCACCAGGCTCGGCTAGCACCCAGCCACGCCCTCCGCTGTGATCTTGGTTCCCGAAGCATTTTGTCCTCAGTTCCAAAATAGCAACTGTTGAAGAAGTCATGTTTAGAGTTTGTGTCTCTTAAGGGAAGAAGTGGTTTGCTGTTTGGTTTCTTCCCATGGCTTTCACTGTTTGGCAACCTATGTGTAGAGAAGCCAGGAAGTTCCAACTGCAAAAAGGAAGATTCTCCTGACTCTCCAAATCGCCTGCACAGATACCAAAGCCTTACAGCTCATGCCGATGGCCACACTATTGAGGAGCCAGCCAGAAATGGACAGGAAAAGAGAAAATAGAAAGACACATAAAAGCCATTCTGCTCTAGTAAACTGCTTCCAGGAGTTCAAGAAGCAGAAAGGCACAACCTTAAAGTGTGTGCAGAAAGAAACAAACTGCACACTGGGGGCTCTTGGAACTAGTTCTGATGCAAAATTCAGTTCTCCACTGAACTAATGAGTTGTTGGAGCCTAGGCCATGCTGGAGGAGAATAAACACTTTTGCCCTGTAGAGTACGGCTCTGAAAGATTGATCATGTATCTGATGAATTTGCCACATGTCAAGAAAGACTTGCTTTAAATTCAAGAATTCTCTTCTTTTACACACACACACACACACACACACACACACACAGAGACACACAGAGTTGTGTGGATGGGAAAATATCGATAATAATTTTAACATATGTGAGATTGCCCAAGAGGTGTATCATGCTTAGATGGTTTAAAAATTTCATTAATCCACCTTTCAGGAATGTGATATTTTACAGATTGTACTTGAATACAGTACAAAGACTGCTAATTTTTAACAGACACTGAAAAGCATTCTTTCTTTTTTCCTACATGCTCCTCAGATTTCTTTAGTTGCTCAAACACAGAAAAGTAACTTCTGAAATGCTCACTTTCTGGCTTCTTAATCAAATCGCCTTCAGAAAACAAGCTCTGTGTGAATAAGGTTTACAGGGATGGGGTTTAAGAGACAAATGTTATACTGATTGATTGTGCAGCAGTGGCTCCTGTGCAGTTTCTCTTTGTTAGATTTGCTGTACAAACCTCAATTTCAAAGTTATAAATTATCTTTCACTGAGTTGATGTGTCTCTGTGGGGTAGATCAGACAAACTCCTGCAATGAATTTTCAGGGTGACCATTTATAGATGCCCCCTTAACCTAAATACTAAATAAGAGTACCTTTTTTTTTTGGTGCTGGGAATCGAACTCAGGGCCTTGTGCTAAATCCCCAGCCCCAAGAGCACCGTTCTTAAAGATGAACAACTGTTACCCATGAACCTCTGCACTTTTGAGCTAAATTCTCTGGTTTACCTTGCAGTCTCTTCTCTCCTGGAACATAGTCTCCAGTATCTTAGTGAATCAGGGCATATCACTTGCTTAGACCTGACTGAATGGCAGTGCGCATACAGAGCATGCGTAGATCTGGGAAACCAGAAATGTTTCACCACAACTTAAGACTATCATTGTCAGAAGTTTAGAATTGCAAAAGGGAGTTTAGCTCACCACCTTGTCGTGAGGTAGAATCTTACTCGAATCATCTCCAAAAAGTTTTAATCTTTTTTAAAAAAAATTGAATCATTAATCATTGTGTGCCTCTAAAGTAAGCAAAGAAGAGAGAGCGCATCTTGGCTAAAGTAGCTAAAATTTGATGAAAAAAACAAACCATAAAAAATAATTACAGGGCTAAGGAAATAGCTCAGGGGTACAGCACTTGCCTAGCATGCATGAGGCCCTGGGTTTGCTCCCCAGCACTAGGAAAAGTATGTAGACTACTGTATAACGTTTCTCCAGTTTCCTAAACTCTCTTACCGTAGTCCTTCTGTTCCCCTTGTTTCACACCACTCTAGCCATGCTGGTCTTAGCAATTGCTAGTCCCTGTGCTCAGAACACTTGTCCCCAGGTGTCCAAGTGGCCAGCTCAGGCAACTTCTTCACATCTGTGCTCAGTCTCACTTTCTGAGTGACTTTTATCCTGATCACTCTGTTTAAAATTTCAACTTGCCTCCTTCCAGTCCCATACTCTCCTTTAAACTTTTCTTTGTGTTACTAACACTCTTTCTAACATACTATGCAATTTACTTATGCACTATACATAGTACTTCTTTTTTCTCCTACTAGAATGTAAACTTAACAAACGTAGAAATTTCAGTTTGCTTTGGTCACTGATATGTCCCGAATGCAGAGAATAGTGCCTGGTCTATGGTAGGTGTTCCATAAGTACTGGCTTGTTAAATGAGTAAGAAAATAGCCCAAGGAAGCAGAGGGCCACATCAAAGGCAACCATACAGGAGGAAAGAATGTCTGTTAGAAACTCTCCCCCAACAGAAGTAGAAGTCCTTCCCCCGCGGGGAAAGGAAAGGCAAAGAGGTCATACTGGGGGGCCTTGACTTTTCCTTGGGGTTGGAACCCCTTATGCGAGGAGGATTAGAAGCTATCCAAACCCCAGAAGGCCTTTTGCAGAGACCCAAGACAATTCCCAGATGTAGCTCAGGGAACATGCCTTCCCCAGGCCTAATGAAGGGGCAAGAAATGCTGAAAAATAATTCAAGTACTCAAAAGAAACCAATGTAGATCAAATGCGGATATTTTAAACTCATTTAAATGAATGAGTTAGTCTTACTGATAGATAGTTTAAGGATTTTCTGCAGTACCAATTGGAATGAGACCTATCATAAAAATAATTTAATTGTTGGCATATCTAAGGTGTAAGATGTAAACTCAACCCTGATACCTTGATGCATTTGGTTATATCTGTCTCTTGAGCTAGACTTTAAACCTCACAAAGATCCAGGAGTAGTGACAAATGCCTGTAATTCCAGCATTCTGGGTGGCTAAGACAGAAGGATCTCAAGTTTGAACCTACCCTGGGAAATCTAACAATTTAGCAAGACCTTGTTTCAAAATTTAAAGAAAAATTTTGTTGTTTTAAAGGGTTTGGGATGTAGCTCAGTAGGATGGCTCATGGTTCTATTCCCAGTACCCCACCCAAAAATCTAACCCTAATGAAGACAGGCCATGTATCTATTCTCTTCACTGTCATACTCCTAGCACCTAGCACAATGTTTGCAATGTAGTGAATGGATCAATAAACTCATTTTGAGTTCTAGAGTCAAACTGCCTGAGTTCGAATCCTTGCTGTGCCAGGAACAGGAGGATAGTGGAATCAACAAGATAAAATCTTCATGTTTTTGTTCGTTTGTTTGTTTTTTTAGCAGTAAATCAAACTTTTTTTTTTAGTTTAAAAAATTGTATTAATAAATGTTTGCAATACATAATGACCACATTTACCATAGGGAGCAGCCCACTTTTTGATTGGGTCTTTTATTTTGGGAAAGTTTAATTTTTTTAGTTCTTTATATGTTATGGAAACTAGTCCTCTGTCTGCAAAATAGCTGGAAAAAATTTTCCCATTAGGTAGGTTGTCTTTTTACTGTTCGTTGGTTCTTTTGCTGTGCAGAAGCTTTTTAATTTGCTATTTCATTTGTTGATTACTGGTACTATTTCCTATTCAACTGGGGTTCTGTTTAGAAAGTCCTCACCAACGTCCCTACAGCCTTTGTTTAAAACAGTAAAAAACTAGTAAATCAGCGTATTCATGAATACTGGAATAGTTTAATACATTGGAATATACAATTACATCTATAATAGTCAATCTGCAGAAAATACCCATGATAGATTATATAATTATATATGCAAGTAAAGACTAACATATGTAGCTTCTGCAAAACATAAGATAATAACAAAAAAATCCTCCATAGGGCACCATATATTTGTATAAATATAGAGAAAGCATTAAATGAATACACATAAGTTATTGATATCATCTCCACTGGATGAGCCATTGCCGAAGGTGATGTTTTAACTTATTCTATATATATTTTTCATTGTTTTACTGGCTGCAACAGAGGCAAATATTATTTCAGTGAGTTTTTTTAAGTTTAAAAATGTATGCTTTTTATGAAAAATGGAGCCATATTACTTCTTCCATAGCCTAATTGCCACAGGACGCATCCTTAAAATTCATATGTCTCTTCAGAATGCTAATTGTAACTCACACCATGAAGGCATTCCAGTGCTACCTGCTTGTGATGCAAACTTGATGAAAGCTTTCAGTTAAAATATTCCCTCTTAGAAATTTGCCACGATGGATATAGAGTTTGAGATCCAACACGAGAAGCGCATCTAATCAAAGTCGTATTATATTTGTGCATTTGCTTTCTGGGTGTGTTGGAATTTAATGTTCAAAGCAGGAACTGGATTTTGTTTTTGTTCTTTTAATAATAATTTTTATAGGGAACAATTAAGGGTAGGTGCCGGGCAAGCTAATATTTTAAGGAAAAGGGGGAAATGCCAGCCATTTAATACCAAAACTGGGTCCAAAAACATGACTGTCAGTCATATGTTTGGGAAGAATTTCTTAAGCACTTGCGATGTGTCAGTGCTTGATGTCGATAACATAAAGGACCAAAGATACAGTCTTTGTCTTCTAGGAACTCAGGACTGAGTGCGAGGGAGGAGCATCCTTGATCTATCCTTGGTCAGCTCTCTTTCTCATTTTCATTAGCAACCGCACCAAACCCTCACCAAGCCAACTAGCCCAGTTCAACTCCTGCTTTTCTCCTATTGCAAATGGACTTCAACAACATTTAACCAAGAAAAATGAGTGACAGGGGATGACTCTCCCCAGCACGTAACCCACAGTCTACAAGCATCTCCAGCTACTCACTCTTACTTCTTTTTATCCAGTGTTAGAGGTGAAATTACTCTCCTTTTTCTGGATCTTGATGCTTCAGTGATCTCCCACTCTCTCGCCTATACATTCAATTTGCCCTCTTGTATTAGCTCTATCGCTTCAGCCTATATAAGTTGGTTCAAGTTTCTTTTATCCTAAAATTATCCTCTGTAATTCTTACATTTTCTTTCCATTTCAGCCTCCTTTACCGCCCTCTGTACTAGTTCATATGGGCCAAGTAATGTGATAACAACCAAACCCAAAAATTCAGTGACCTAATTTAAAAAGCTAAATTCTTCCTAGTGCCACATGGGTTTCTCTTACATGTACCTTGGAGCACGGTCACTCAGGGACACAGCTGATGGAAGCTCTTCCATCTGGAACATTGGCAGTCACCTGGCAAAAAGTGGAGATACACCAGATCTAAAATTTTTTGTCCTAATAGTTCTAAAGTCATATGGCCCCAATTCAAGAAGAAAAACCCAATTCTGAAGAAGTCAAATGACTTGGCTGAGCACATATCCATTACAGGGTAGATTTATTTCTCAAACCAGATGGTCTGATTCCAAGTCTAATGTACTATTTTCAATACCACAGTGGAAAAAAAAATCATGTATTTAACTGTTTCATGATCTAAATCATATATTTGATGTTTTGAAAACTGACAGAACAGTTTTGCTATAACCTGAATGAACCCAGATATGAATATAAAGTTCTGAATGACAGCAGTAAAAAATATTTTTTTCCATTATAGCTCTATGCATACCCTTCAATCCCGACCTAAAAAGAGATAATGTCAAATAAAGGCATGGGTGTTCCAACTTGAGAGTCTGCATTTCGTCTAGTCTATCTGCTACAACACCATAGCAGTACAAGAGATAAAAGGATATAGTTGAAGACTACTTAATAAAGTGTTCTGCTGTATGGTTTTGGGAAAAGGAATAAAGAGAAGAAAGAACTGAAGAAAGAAGGGAGGGAGAGAATGATAGAGGGAGGAAGGGAATGAAGGAAGGAAAGAAGGAAGGAAGGAAGAACGAAAGAAAGAAAGAAAGAAAGAAAGAAAGAAAGAAAGAAAGAAAGAAAGAAGGAAAGGAGGCAGAAAAGAAAGGAAAAAGGGGAAAACAAGAAAGTTTTTATGTCACTGAGACTAAGTTAAAGGGTAAAATGCTATCACTTGTAAACAACCAACACCACATTCTACAAGCTTAAATTAAGAGATTCATTAGTAGGCACAGTTAACCTACACTCTAGCCAGAAATGAAATCAGAACACATAAATATGAAAAAGAATAACTGAAATAAAATAAGCATACAGTTATTGAAATAAGTCCAGTAAATGTCATCAATTCTGGGTTCAACAAAGTTGACGAGAGAAATACAAGTTGGGAGAGTGTACTGAGAAATTTATAGAGACCAACAAGTGGAAAAATAAAGCATTTAGGAGAAAAAGTATGGAGTGGGAAGTATGAACTTATATCTGACAAGAATTCTAGAATCAGCCTATCAAACAACAAATATTTACTGCATATCTGTTTTATGCTAGACCGTGTCCTCAGCACTTATATACGTCAATGTGCAAAACAGATAAAAGAAATCCCTGCCTCCTGGAGTGTACATTCTAGCAGAGAGAGAAAGACAAAAGATAAATCAGGAATCCTCCAGAAAATAGATGCCACAGTTAAATAGTAAGAATGCATTAATTCAAGGACTACTGGATGTGGGAAAGCACACCCAGGCTGACCACTGGAGGAAGCCATTACCACAAAGGCTTGAAGGAGCAAACCACAATATGATAGAAAGATGAGAATTGAAAAGTCCCCCCAAACTTAGAAAAAACCTGATTGTTGTGGTCTGGGTAAAAAACAGAGAGCAGAACCTGTTGAAGTGATCAACAAAAACTAACTTTAGGAAAGATGTTTCTGCAAGACAGAGACTGCCAGGCCCTCATTCTCAAAGTCAGCAAACAGGGACAGACTCGTTCCAGGAAACACGCCTCTGAGATGCAACCAGCCCACAGTCTTGCTCGCCAGCAGAGCTTCCGCAGGTGATGCCCACTCAGCCCTGCAGGTGATGCAGCCCTGGAAATCTGCAAATATCATTCCTTACCTTCCCAAACCTCCGTATAAGATCTGGAGTTTTCTCTGCTTGAGGACACTGTGCTGACCAGTCTAGTCTCCCTGGATAAACTTTGACGTAGAAATTTAAGGAAACATACCCCAAATTCTCTCTCTTGCCCATAGGCACTATTTGACAGAACTTCTTGTAGCAAAACCCAGCTGGAAGTCAGAGCAAAGGGGATCTGTTGATTCATCCCATAGATAATGGGTTGTCAGGACAAAAAGCAAGGTAGATAAGGAGTGGCATCATTTGATTTGTTTTAAATTTCCACTCTGGCTATGGTTTGAGGCTCAGGTTGAAATGAGGTGGGAAGAAGGGTGGAGGCATGGAGACAATTAAGAAGATAATCCAGGTAGAGTAAAAGTGAGCAGGTCCAGAAAGGGAGCAGTAGAGGTGAGGAGAGGATAGATTTCAAAGGCAAAATCAATGGGATTTCCAGATGGATGAGGGTGTGAAAGAAAGAATAGCGTCAAGCATGATGCTGAGGTTTTGGTCTGAGCAACTGGAAGAATGAGGCCCCCACAACTGATACCAGAAAGCCTAGAGCAGGTCTAGCCTTGTCGGGAAGTCTTGTGAATTAATCGAAGGCACATAAACTTTGAGAATGCCACTAGAAATTCAAAAGCTATTCCAGGAAGCTGTGGGCTATGAAGAAATCACTGCCCCAGATATATAAATGAGAGTCCATGAGACCAGGTAAGATCAGCAAGGCAGTGGATGTAGAAGGGATCAAGGGTTAAAAGTCCTGGATCACTCCAACACTGAGGGTTGGAAGGAAAGGAGGACACTGCAAAGGAGACTTGAAAGAAACTGTCAAAACCACCAGGGAAGTACAAAAAAATGAGGAGAGTGTTGAGTCTTCAAAATCCAAGTAAAGAATTTTATCAAAGAGAAGGAGAAGCCAACAGTATCAAATGCTGCCCAAAGTGAACTTTTAGGTCATTGTTAATCTAGGCAAGAACATCTGATGTCGCTTCCTTAAATGCTCATTCTATTTACTTACTTTGTCCTCTTTGTGTTTCACTTTGTGTAATTTCTATTGACCTACCATCAAGTCGACTAATCATTCCCTCAGCTGTTTCAAGTTTATTAAAGAGTCCATCAAAAGAGTTCTTCACCCTCATTAGTAATTTTCATTTATGTGTTTCCTTTGATTTTTTCATTCCACCTTTTGCTGAGTTTAGCCATTTTTTCATGAATATGCTACACCTTTTCCACCAGCGCCCCTAACATATTAATCATAGCTCTTTTAAACTCTGAAACTTCCAACATTTGCATCACATCTGAAGCTGATTCTGTTGATTATGTTGCCTCTTTCCAAAGGTTTTTTATCCCCCTTATTTCTTGTAACCTTGTCTTTTTTTCCCCAAAAGCAGACACCTGGTATAGAAGGTAGGAAATGAGACTTCTAGTCTACTATCCTCTACTGTTTTATGTCTTCTTTTCCTTCTGCAAGTTTTAGTAGCTGTACATGGACATGTATTTCCTTCTGCAGTGGAGGAGTAGAGCAATCTTGTCATTATCTGACTTTCAGACTTCTTATCACAGTTGTCCTCAGTGTGCTACCTGTTTTAAATTTCTTTAGCATTTCCTGGTGTTTAGGGTATGTTCTAGTTCCCTGAATGTTTTCTCAACGTCTGTTCCACATTTAGCTTTAGATTTTCCCTTTTCCCTGCATGTCAATGCTGTGACCTGTTAACTGATGTTTGTTAGCCTAGTTTTGTAATTGTGGCCAAGGAGAAAATCTCAGCTGCTATACTTACTCCTCAGTTTTAGGCAGGCACTATAGCCCTGCTTGCTGGGTTACCATTACTTCAAAGACCCTGCACCACCCTCAGCTGTGGGCCTGGTACCATGTCATACTCCTGTTCCTTCCCCAGATATAGAGGGTTTTTTGTTTTTTTTCAGTTCCCCTACCCCAATTGCAATGGGTTTTCCCAGTGCTTTAAAAGCAACATTCCATGGATTTAAGAATTGGTTCCACATAAGAGATGGGGAGGAGGATTTATGCCCTTCCTTACAGAGGCAGCTGGTTTTCTTCCCTGGAACTGTGCCAGGAGGAAACCTCTCATCCTGCCCCATCTTTCCTGTGAGTCCTCAGTGAGGTCCGCAGAGAAGGGCCCTAAAGCAGCTACAAATTCCCACAGTGCCCACAGCCCCTTTAGCTAGTCTGCATCTGGACTGTAGTTAAAAATTTTAGCTGAATTCTACTCACCAGGGAGCTCTACCCTTATAACGAGTGCCTGAGTCTTGTTTGTCCTGAAAAGCGCCTGCTTTTCCATAAATTTCAGATGAGCTGACTGCCCTGGGACTGCAGTGCTCTGAGATATGTATTTTAAAAATTGTTAATTTGGAGACTGCATTTTTTGTCATTGTTAGAGTGAGAATTATGCTCTTTCCAGCTTCCTGCACCTTAAGCAGAATTAAGAAGTCCTAATTCATTGCTTTTTAACTGTGTGACATAATTTATTCTCTTCAAAATAATTATGGGAACAGAATGCTAGAAAAGCTCCAGTGCCCCTTCCAGGGCTTAAACTCTGTGGTTGTAATAAACCAAACACAAGCTTCGGCTTTACACTTATGTATTTGCTCCCTATCATGGTAGGATCCACTATAAAGTTATAGGATATAAGATAATTCGAATTTAAGAGAGTTTGAACTCAAATTCTATGTAATAATTTCTATCAACAGTAGGTCTAAAATCACCCTTTATTTATTGCATTCAAGAGAGCAAACCAGTTTTAATTGAATGAGTAGCTCATGGCTTCTGGAACTTATTTTCCTTTAATTAATTGTCATCACTAATATTTACTTTATTTCACACTGGACTTTGTGTCTCCTTTAACACATTCTTGGATGACTCCACTTTACTCTTATGTTACCTTCCTCCCATGATCTCTGGCAACTTTGGAAAAGCCTAGAAGTTGTTTTTGCCAGAAAGTGTTTGTGTCTCCTTGGTTCTACTGTTCAGGTTCTAGAGTGCTTTGTCTAGAAGGTGGCTACTGGAGAGACAGGAATCAAAGTCCTGTGTAGAAAACCCACCAACTTCACAGCCTCTGTGAAGCATTATCACAGGGAGAAGTATAAGAGGTGGCCTTTTCCTCCTGGCATATTTCAGCTTGAACAAAAAGTTTTTGTCCAAAACCCCCCAAGCCACTAACCAGTCTCCACAGTTGCAAGGCTATAGACCATTGCGTGCCAATATGCACATGGCATTGATGAATTCCTGGCCTGGCATTTTCTCCAAGTCTCCTACAATTGATTACTAGATTTTACAGACCAGAATTGGCTACTACATAGAAGCAGCGTCCTGGGCTCTTGAGAGCTTTGCCTCATGCCTGTCCAACTTCCCCTTCACTATTTATTTTTATGTCTTACTCAAGCCTCTTCTCTTTTGTAATTGATGACTTTCCAGGCTTAATGTTTTGCCAAAGGCATTAACAGATAACTCAAGGCAATGATTTCATTGCTATTGTCTCAAAATACTGCCATTACACTGGAGAATACAAAGTTTTATGGTCTCTCCTTTCTAGATTCATTCAAAGGAAGTGTGAAATCCAGTGGTAGATGGCAGGAAACTGACTGGGCTCAGTGCTTTGGACAGAATAACTGCTTGTTGGCAGAGCTCCACTACCTGGAGAATGAGGAAGCTGTGTACTTTTCTTTAAAGGGATCTCAGGAAAGAGAAGTTTTATAAAATACTTTGGCACTTAATTGGTTTGGCTTTTCTTCTCAATCAGTCTATTATGTGCTGAAACAATGTTTCCTTTCTTTTGATTTACATAACTTGTTTAAGATTTGTAAATTTCCTAGACCAAAATTTTGTGACCTATTTAATTTTGTGACCTATTTTTTTCCTATGCTGTTTGTAACATTCGACTTACACTGTTCTTTTTTCCCAAATTTAGGTCTGACAAGCTAAAGATGGTGGCTTTCTAGCAGTGGGAGTCCCTTTAACTTTCCACCCAAAATAGAGTTATTGTAAAGGGAACAAGCCTGGCTTTGAATTTCTTCAGTTTCTTGTCTCACTGTGAGATCTCTTCTAGCCATACCAAGGTCAAAAAGATGATTGCACCTAATCTTGAACTTGAATCCAAAACTGTAAGCTAAATAAGCTTCTTTTCTTTATACACTATCTTCAGATATTTGTTCCTGCAACAGAAAGCAGACTAAGACACATTCCATGTTCTTTCAGTTCTCCCACACACACATCTTTAGGCTAATAAGAATTGGTTTCTATTACTTATGTGCACCCCCAAATCTTTATTAGTGCTTGTTTGCAGTACATAATGTTTTGATTCCTTGTGTGAAGTTGGTACATGTATATAACACGTCTTCTTTTTTCCATCCCTTTCTCTCCCTTCCTTATCTTCCCACCTCCCTCCATCTTGATCTCTTTCCCATATGAGGAAGAGCTATCTCCCTACTTTCTAGTACCTATCTTTTCTCTTGCTCTTTGTTTATAATTTGGTTTTCTCATATAAGAGAATCCATGCAATATTTAAACTTGTCTGATTCATTTCACTTACAATTATAGTCTCAAGGTGCATCCCTTTTCCTACAAATGTCTCAAGTTTATCTTTATGGCAGAGTAGTTGATCGATATACATTCATCAACTCAGAAATGTTCAGGTCTCTGTATGTCTTACAGGAGTCCCAACTCCACTCTGAATTCAAGATTTTCCATAGTGAGTTACAGTCTAATTTTCCACATCAGTCTCCCCAAAAGTCTCCTACATAGTCCCAGGCCATTTTCCCCAAAAACAGTAAGAATCTGTTCTTCTCAGTTATTCAGTTTACCCAGGACCCTGTTACATGCTTAATGTTTCCCACATCTGCATTTCATTGTTCATTGGATTATTTGAAACTTATCAATCCTTTTACCTAAGTTCAAATTTACTTACGTTAAAATTAGAAAAAGTGCTTCAGTCATAATCTCCATCAACCAATGTCTCTATTCTTGAAATTCTTGTAGTAACATAACAGATGTGTGATTTGTTTGGCTCCTAATCATACTTTTCCTTGCGATATTCCTATTTAAATTACTAACACTTGAACACCCTCCTCCCCTAGAGCATCTACTTTAATTTTTTGGGAGCGTGGCATAGATATTGGGATGTTGTCAAGCTCGCCCATGTGATTCTAATATAACCAAACTGGGAATCAACAGCATAGATCAGCAGCGGAGAACTTTTTAGAGCTTTCAATGAGAACAAACATCCTGTTGTGGCATGTGTGCTATAGGCTCACCACCACCGGCACAGACTGAAAGGGAAGGAAGGGACTGGCTGCTTTCATCTTCGGAAAGCAGAAGGGAAGAGGAAAGTACTCCAGTCAGAGAAAATAAAACAAAGGAAGATCCTGGAGTGAGAAGCATTTTGGTGAATTCTGAGAATTGCAGGGTCACCTGTGCAGCCGGAGCTCAGACGCTAAGGGAGGGAAATCCAAGATGAACCCAGCAGAAATATGCACCCGCACTGCAGTTTGACACTTTTCCTGCCTGCCCTTCCTTCCCCCGCTTCGCCTTCACGAGGGCCAGGTGGGGATCGCTCTCTGAATGTCCTCCCGATCCCCTTCAGCCCTCTTCTACCCCCCAGTAAATTCCTTGCACTTTTCATCCTGTCATGGTATGTGTTTCCCAGAGGACCTACACTAAGACAACTAGTAAACATAACCAGATTGCCATTTTGGAGAGATCCCTGCATGATCTATGCGAATGAATTAGAGAAATGAATGGGTGAATTTAGGAAGACTGGACAGAAGGCAATGCCAATAAAGCGGGTTCACATTAAGCACAATAGATCCCAGATTTAAAGAGATATTTCAAGTTTCCAGTCCCACATACTTATGTCTTGAGACAGAGCTCCTCACATCCTCAGAGAGTATCTTAGGATCTAAAAGAAGCCAAAAGCATATTTTGAGATTTCTATCTATGCAGCTAAATCATGTTGGTGAAAACAGCAATCCCAGTACGGAATGTGGGAGATTTCCTTCAGGTACTTTTAAACATTGTATAATTCACCACAGGATTTTGTATAATTCAGATTCAAGGTTTTAGCAGCATGAGACTTTTCAATGACAGAGATTTTAGTATTGCTGTTTGTCCACTATAATCATAGACAGGTCGGCATTTCTACTGCTAACATTATATTTCAAAGAGCTATAAAACAACAAGTTGAAACGTGGCATGGAAAGTTAGCCACAAAAATTTTCTACATTTCCTGCAAAAACTAAATCACTCCATTCTTGAAAAGCAAGAAAGGAAGTGTCAAGTAAAAGTTGGTTTTGCACTCTTTAACTGTAAAAAGATAATCTCTATGATACAATCAAACTTGGTGAATGAAAATCTTCAGGCAAAGAAGCAAGGATTTTCTACAGGTACTCCCTCAGAGAGCCACTAAAAAAGCTTATTTGTTAGAATTCTTGAAAACCCAATTGCTTCCCAGTTGAAGGTTCCCTATGAAAGCACTGAAAAAGAATCTTTCATATAGGTCTTTACGTTTTTTTCTGCAGGAAAAAAAAATCTATCATCATCTTTGATTCTTAAAGATAACAGTGGCAGTGAATTCAATTTCAAAAAACTGGCAATGAGTGCAAAAATCTTGACACACAATGTCTCATAATAATGGTACTGAGTCTTATTCCCATCAGGGTGGACTGAAGAATGAAGGTTGGCCTATTATTTCATTCTTCTCTCATTTTAATTGATGCTGCTGCAGTCAAATAAGTAGCAAATACATTTTAGGTCTTACTTTCCCCATGAGCAGAAGCTACAGTATTTGACCAACAGTTTTCAGTGATACTTTAATGACACAGGCAGGGGAACCTGTTAGACTGGGCAGTGTCCCACCTGTGGCACAATGAACGCTTGTCATTTCCTCAGATTCCTTGAGACCACCCACAAGCATCCAGGATGGTGAGAAAGGCAAGAGGAATGGAGACTATCTTGCAAAAGGTGCTTCCTGAGAGATTTAAGGGACAGTCAGTAAATAATTTGTTGGTTTATAAGTCAGTTGATGTGGCTTTTGATCATTCAGTAGATTCGGTTCTGCCTGCAAGGGAGTCAATATTTTTTGTTGTTCCAAAGACTGACACCAACAGATACAAATCAAAGGAGCTGATCTTTCAATAAAGGAAATTCTACAAAGGATGCTGAGGCTTAATTAAAATAAAACCCTTTGTTTCAAGGGCTCTTCTTTCCTTTGCAAAAGGAAACACTTTCTGAAGAAGCATGTGCCAGGGCTGGTGAGATACTCTTCAACAAGTAAGGATCTGCCTGCACGTGGGGCCCATCTCGGGGAAGCCTTGAAGAGAGTTGTGCCTGGAGTCCCATCTGACTAAACTCATCATCACAGTCCTTCATCACAACATAATGAGTGTTATTACTTCCTCATGTGGCCTGTGGGCTTTGTTAATTAAAGAATGGAAAGGTAAGTATTTCCAACCTTTTGCTTTTAATTAATCAAAAGATGTGTTTTCCATCTTCACATTGCTGAGCAGCAAGTGAAGTATTTACTCTGCCTTCCAATACTCAGAAGAGTTCAGTGAAAAGACTCAGCTGCTGCTTTGAGCTCTCATGGACTACACTGCAGAGGACTGCAGAAAACTGTTTGTTTTCTTTTCCAAATTTTAAATCAAGTGTATTGACCAGGCTGCTGTCTACAACATAATGGTATTTACAGAAAAATAAAAGATTGTTCCATTATCATCTCATGCCTACAAATAAAGCCTTCTTAGTAAAATGTCCACATCTTAAAGTTTTTTGGATACTTACAACAGCACTAGGTACTCAGGAGGCACGCAGCACAAAAAGTGAGCGGACATTTATGGAGTGCCTGTCATGCCAAAACTTGTGCTTCCTGTGGTATTATGCTGACTTCCTGTCCACTTGACTCATCAAAACTTCTAGCATTGGAGTCATTCCTCTATATTAAAACAGTCTCTGCATTTCAAATAGAAATATATTACCTAGAAGGGAAACAACAATGTGTTAACTAGCTCTGGGAATGAGCAGGGTACTGGTAGCCCACTCCCTCTTCCGGAGGGAAATTAAGAAGAGCTTGGGGGAGAGGGTGGCAAATACAGTCCTTAAGTTAGTGCACCAGCCCTGTGCAATTAGTGGTAACTGCTGCCTGAAGCTCTGCTTTGAGGAGGGAAAGGGGCAGCGGTAAACTCTGTAGGAAAAGCAATTGTAACTGCCTAGTGCCATCAGCCTTGGAGGAGACTTGAGAGTGGGGAAAGCACTACTAGCAAAACCTGCCCTGCTAAGTTACTGAGAGATATGGAGGTATAAAGTGGAAATGGTCCCCTCCCTTAAAAAAACAAAAAAGCAAACTCTGAATCTTTTGGGATGATCTCTGCAAGAGACTCTATCTGTGGGGTTAGGGCAGAAGACCAGGGTGCCTCTACCATTCCTTCACCTCCCAGATTCATTTTCCCTTGGAGGTGTCTTGCCCTGAGGTGAACAGCCAGGAGCGTGCTAAATTCCTGGCCACCTACCACATACCTGGCTCTCCGGTGGACAGCCACCCTTCCCTCAATGGCTGCTAGCACAAGTGAAGCTGGTTGATTTGTTAAAAGAACCATGTTTTAGAAGAATGTGATGGAGGTAAGTATAGAGAATGGAGGCTTCTTAAATGCTTCTGTGAGGTGGAACCCTTTGGCATTTTGGTGGTGCCTCTGGAACCCCTTGTCAGAATAATGATTTAAAGTGCGTAAAATAAGGAGTTAAAAAGGAAACCTATTGTGTTGGAGTACTGTCAGCAAAATAATAAAATTTAAAAATGTGATCTAGTAAGTACATGAACATCTTGGTTAATACATTAGATAGCAAGACAGTACATTCAAGGTACACAGCAAGTTAAAGTTAAATTTTCTTTTTCAAAAGATAGCAGTGTGAAGGCTGTTGATCTTAGTTTGAATAGGAACTTTAAACTTCAGTGTAGGTCTTATCTCACCTGCTTCTACATATGGGTAAACTGCCACACAATGATAAGGGAATACTAAAAAGCAACAGAGATGCCTGGGTTAATCTCAACATTTGGTGGCCGAATGATCACGAGGCAGAAAGCTCCCAGTTGCTGGCCAGTTTAAGATATCACATTTATTTCCTGGGCCCCCAACACACATAGCCTCCCCTCTTCTGAACACGCCCCTTCAGGGGGTACATTTGTGAGAAATGACTCTACAGTGACACACATTACCACCCAGAGTTCACAGTTGACCTTGGGGTTCACTCTTGGTGCTGTACATTTTATGGGTTTGAAAGAATGTATAACAGCATGTACCCTTCATTATAATATTGTACAGAATAGTTTCATTGCCCTACAAGTCCTCCGTGTTCTGCCTGTTCATCTCTTCCCCACCCACCCACCCTCTGTAACCACTGAGCTTTTTGCTATCTCCATAGTTTTGTCTTTGTATTCATAGTTTTTACTTTGTGACTTTGCAGTTACCCTCACAAGCACAATGTTTTCTTATCCAAGTTCAGGAACTTTTCCTAAAGTGGAGAGAGGGCACTCACAATTTAAATGTTCAATCTCTGGTCAATTTGTTATCACTTTTACCCACTGCATCTATGATCAACAAATTAAATTGTCCATAAACATAAACACAAAATCTAGAGATACCCTGTTGTCAACACAGAAATCTTCTCATTGTGCTCAATCACCCAGGTAGATCTTCTGTGAGCAGATATAGATATAGATCACCTTGTTCTGGCACAGACGTAAAGCAAGAGAAGCCTGTTTGCAGAAGCCACACAATCAAGGTGGGTGTCAGCTTGCCCAATGGTCCTGAGGAGGCATGAGGTGTGGGATGTAGGGATGTAGAAGGTATCCTGGATCTGCCTTGTAATAGTATCATCAAGAGGGAGACACTTCAAGTTAGGAAAACAGAAGAGGAAGGAGTTTAGACCTTCCTCATGCATATTCCCCTGGGCCAAGTTCTCTCAGATCACTGCTCCCTCTGCCAGAAATGTTCTTTCTTCTTTAACTGCCTAATGGCTCCTGTTCCTTCTTCAAGACTGCTCACTAGTTTCAACTTTCCTCTTCCCAAACTCCCTTAGATAGATGGTTGTCCCCACATACACAAACTCTAAACTGTGTGAAGTCCTAAGACAGAGGTGGTTGCAGACTTCTATTTTTCTCTTTTCTTTTCTCATTTTTTTTTTCAATTTTGGGCATCAAATTCAAGGTAAGCAAGGACTCTACTACTGAGCTACATCCCTCACCCTGTAGCAGAATTTCTGTCTGAGAAGAGCTTAGGAGCAATAACCAGCTTGAAAACATGACTCCTCCTAATCTGTATTGGACTAGCAGGTAAGAGTTTTGACTTTGGATGATTGCTTATTGGAAGGGGCCCTCAGGGATGATGGACTATACAGGGCACAGCTGTTACCCTTTGGCACCATCTTTGCCGAATGGGGAAGAGTGGTATCTTCCCATATTTGGGCCCCAGAGAATACAAATGATTAATGGAGGCAGCAAGGCATACAGAAACAAATGTAGGACAAAAAAAGGAAGAATTAAGTATTGCATCACAAGCCATCAGTTAGTCAGTTGAATAGAAGCATTTATCTTCACACAAATACAAGCTTAAGCCTGACCTACACTCTTTTTTCCCCCCTGCATTTTTTGTTTGACCAAGTGCCTTCACAGCCAGGTAGAAAGGGTGTAGCCCAATAGTTAATTAGCATGGGGATTACTCATAACAACCAAGTAGAAAGTACATCCATCTCTGTGTTCCAAGATGATGAAGTACCCAAGTTCCTAAACAGGAGAGAGAGCTAAGTAGAATCATACCTCCCAGGAGATGAAATTTCTAAAGGTTTCCATAAGTTATAAGAAAATACAAGTAAAAAATGTAAATTTTTAATGATGATCACATACTAGGTAAATAGTTCAAAATAAGCAGGGGACTAGATTATGCATTGTTGGTCAGGGAAATTTTGAAGTACAGGATTTTAAAGAAGAAATACTAAAAACAGAAATTTACCTTAAAAATACGAACTTTAAAAGTCTGTTTTATGTAAAAATGTGATGTAAGACTACTAATAAAAACTCAACCCATGCCCAGTGACTCAGGTGTGACTCATCTTGGAAGATATAACCACTTTAAACTCAGCTATTCTGAAAATTTTCTTTTTTCCTTTTTTAAATCTTCTAAAATATTAAGATTCCAGAAAGATATCAAAACATTACTGAAGCCTGAGGAAGGTATCAAAGTTAGGTACAGCAGTAGTCCTCACAAGAAGAAAGAGCAGGATGACAATGAAAATGCTACTTAAACGCAAGTTGTTTGTAGAATTTAACATATTCATAAAATGTTTTTAAAATTAAGTTTCAAAATTTTTGTTTAGATACATAAATAAGTCAGGAATTAAACAAAGTACAAAATAATCCTGGCTATTGCTGTCCAGATTAAAGACAAAAGCAAAGATTTGAACATTGAAATCTATTATTACTTTTCTCTGAATATAGCCCAGTTTTTCCAGTCCTCCTCCTAAACATTACTGAGGTAGGGTGGACTCTTCCCTCACTAGCCGCCTCACCTTTTCTGTTCCAGAAGGAAGGAACAGGAACAATCATTCGCTTTAGTTAAAATCTTGCCCCGACCCCACAAAGATGCCATCTTACTCATGTCCAGAAGACTTTCACAAGGCTTCCAGACAGTTCCTAAAGTCTGACTTGCTTGTTTTAAGCATCACTGTGTGCAGAGCACCAATAAAATAGCTCACTCAGCTCTATACCAAGACCAACAATTGTTTTTCATTTCCTTCTGCTCAATTTGATGGGAAGATCAGGCCTCTGGATGACCAAAGGTCTGAACTAAAAGACTTATACATCCTAAGAATAATTAATAATTTTCAAACACAGAAAATCTTAAATCCAAGTTTAGGAAGGAGGAAATTCATCAGGTTTCTCTACAATTACAATCAAATAATAATACCAACAGAAAGTTAAACATCTTTTTCAGACTTTTATTGCTGCTGCTCAAATAAAACTGGGAAAAATAGAAACATTTTAAATGCATTCATGAGCTAGCAAGAATGTAAATCTTTTGTAGGACAAAAATAAAGGTGAGAGACCAGACAATCAAAGAGAGTACAGTAGACAATGCCCACCCTGAAGACATCAGCTGGGCATGAGTTATGACAGCCCCATGGGCTTAGGGAAATGGGTTCACTCTGAGCATCGGTTGTCATAGGAGGGTACAAATCCTAGAGTCTTTCCAAGGTGGATGGTACTGTGGGAGACCTTGCTTACAAAGCAAGGATTCCCAAAGGCATGTACTCTCAATATAAGGATGAAATACAAACAATAAGGCTCACTCTGAAGTACTGCAGGGAAAATTGCTTTTAAACATTGGTTCTAAGTACAGAGGGGGAAAAAATTCCCTTGGGAAATCATTCACATAAGTGAGTCATGTTAAATTGAGCACAAATTCATCCCAACTAAATGTTCTGAAGAACCTCAAAGTAAGAATTCCATTTACAGGGACCAAACTTTTAGTGCCCTAAATTATGTGATAGAAACAAGTGTAAATTCGCATTGGAAGAACCTCAGAGAACTTCGTCCTATAAAAATGGGCAGCTTCCAGTAAAAATAAAACAAAATAAAAACAAATAAAAAACCCACAGAACAAGGAACTATGAACTACAGCCAAAATAAACCATAGACACCAGAATCTGATCCTCAATGACTTAAGATACTGGAACCATGAGAATCACAATATCAAATAAGTATATATTTTATATATTTTAGTAAATAGAACACAGTCCGAAGATATGATTAAGCACCAAGCAGATTTTTAAAAGCATAAAACATAACTTCTGAAGATAGAAATTTCATTAATTGAAATAAATTTAAAAATGGATTCAATAGTATATAATACACAGCTACAGAAAGAATTAATGAATTAGAAACCAGAACTGAAAAAAATTATCCAAAATTCAACCTGAAGACAAAATAGAAAGCAAAGACAAGTTGAGATACACAGATGGTAGAACAGGAAAGCAATTTTCAAAATACTGTACTAAAAAAAGGATTTCAGAACTTCAGCTATGAGAGCAATTAACAAAAAATGTTGTCAACCAATCATTCTCTCAAAGAATGGTTACACTAAGACTCACTGAAGAAATGTTTTGGGTGAAATAGTTTGAAAAGAGAAAAAAATATCCAAGAGATGCTTCATGAGATACATGAAATAAAGGTATTTAAATATCTTTTCTTTTAAGAAAGATGTTTCACTGAGGACTGCAAGGGGTACACAAATGTTTGTTTTGGATTCTCAAAGTGTAAAAAGGAACTTAAAATTTACAAGGGAACAACCACTATACAGTACACCCTAACAGTGTTACATCCCAAATTTTAACACATTGGAGATGAACATGAGGCTACCCATCACGATATTGATTTACTTCAGAACAAGTAAATATTATTAATTTTAACTATAAAATTTTAACTAAAATATTAGCAATTTTAACTGTAAGAGTATAAAATGCATAATATCTTCTAATGATAGATGAATAAATATTATGTTAGAGTTTTTGTTATTAAAAATTATATTTGAAGAAGAGAAATATAAATATATATGCATATCTATACCTAAACACACAGAATTAAATTTCTAAATACCAATCTGGTGGGACTAAGGTGAACAAAAGCAGAAAGAAAGTATTACAAGCATAACAGTATGCAGACCTCTCATCTTGTTGGAGGAATACAGATGTCTACGGTCTTAAGTAGTAGAATTAAAAAGAAATATGAAAAAGTGGAACAAATTGAAATAATAATCAAAACAATAGAAATAGATCCAATGTATCAGTCATTACAAAAAGTGTAAATGGACTAAATTTCAGTTCAAGTAGAGAAACTGTCAGCTTGGAGTGTGTATACATGTATCTCATACAAGAGATGCACCTTTATCTTCATACTGGAAGACGTAGCCTTCTCCCCCATCTCCTTATTATACATGCAAATACAGGCAGATTTCTTAATCTGGAAGACTAACCTCTCAAGAATACCCTTGTGGCTGAGGGATGGGGACATGTAAGGAATTGAAGTCACATTTGGGATATAAATACTCAAAACAAAACAAAATTGGAGTAAGAGAAAAAAGAGAGAAATAGCTGTGATACGGATATCCAGCAATCCCTGTTACAAAAGGTTATTACAGTCGTGTTTCCCACAGAGTTGACATGAAAACAATATTCGAAAATTCAAAGAAACTCTCTTTCTTAAAGAAAGCATTTTGTGAAAATAATTTTCTTTCTTCTATCTTCTAGCTCTATCCCTGCTTTCCTCTGGTTGCAGGCTGGGCTTCTTTTTCTCTCCTCCATTTATTGGAGCACATTCACCATCAGCCTGAGAAAAGTCCCCTAGTGCCCACCTCGGTCCCTGTGCTGATAAACTGTAGGTTATCTCTGCAAACCACAAGGCTGATGTCCACCTGCCTTCAGGGAATTCCATCTTGGGGAACATTTAAATAATGTAGAAAATCTAAGTAGCAGTTGCCTGGTCCTTATAAGCATTCTCTCCACCACATCCAGTTACTCATCTATGGGCAGGTTTTGATAACTGAAGCTTTCTGTGTTTAGTCATCATCATAATTTACACTTAAATATTTTTGTAGGTTTGTTGTATATTAACATGACTATGGTGCAGATATTTCAGAGTTTTGGATTGGAGCCCTATAATTACAGGCACACACATAATTATCTGGAGGGAATGGCACTGTTAACACCGAAAATAGTGATTTAAAATGCCAACTGTATCAAAGCAAAGCAAAGAACCTTATTGTTTTCCTTTGTCTGTTGGGCTTCTGAAAACTGATTTCATAGGTTTAGGAGGTTGGTATTCCTAAAATAACAATAACAAATAATATTTAACACTTACTGAATGCTTACCAGAAGTTAAGAACTTTGCTTTGTGCTTTACATTTATTAATTAAATTAGTTTAACTTAATTTAGGTGAATTTATTTAATTAGAATGAAGAAATGGAGCCACCAAGATAAGTAACTTAGTGGTGATCATAAGAATCCAAACTCAAGTTGTCGTACTCCAAGGCTGATTATCTTAACTCTATATTAATGAAAAACCCTACTGCTTAAGAAATCTTGAGCCAGGCATGGTGGTTCATGCCTATAATTCCAGCACTTGGAAAGCGGAGGCAAGGGGATCGCCACAAGTCTCGGCTATATCGTGAGTTCAAGGCCAGCCTGAACTACATAGCAAGACCTGCCTCAAAACAAAACAAAAAATCCCTAGTTAGTTTGCTAATACAACAGAGACTCAATGATGGAGTCTAGAACAGGACACCCCATCTCTCTTTCCCTTCTCTGCTCACACATCTGAAAAATACTTAGTATCTATCACATACATTTTAACATTCTTTCTCCATTTCTCCATTTCTTCTCCTCTGCTTACTTTAGCTCAATTTGACACTTAAAAAAAAAAAAAACTCTTAAAACACACATATAGCTCACATACTGTGCCACTTTGACCGGATAGCTCCCGTTCAAACTTTGCCACAAACCTGTCATACTCTTTGGGCTGGTCATCTCTTTCAGCATGTGGCCCAAATGGGATGAAGCAAATGTGTCACAGGAGGTTCACCTCCCAAGAGACATCTAGGAAGGCATACTCACCCCACCCTTCTGGATTAGAAATGAGCTGAGTTAATATTTGGCTATATTAATTTTAAAGAGTTAGATGTATGGTGTGGATTCAATAGAACCCAAATTGTGTTCCTCCACCACCACTCTACTGACTAGAATTGTTTCTGCCATTGTCCCCAACCTATTCGTGCTCTTCTTTGTACAACATTGAATTTTTTTAGGAAAATTTAAAAGATGAATTTAAATATTGTCCTTCACTGAGGAACAAGGAAGAAACAGAAATTCAAGAGCCCCTACAGAAGTGGACATCTCTCTGAGTTACTGATGTATGCAATTACAGGCAATCATAAGGAACAAAATCATGAAAAGGAGACATCACATCAGTCAGCTCGTTCCTTCCAAGCCTGTTATTGCATCTTGCTGCACTCAATTATGGGAAACAATGCTCAAAACAATTCTGACTATAGCAACAAATTTTTAAAATTAATCATCTTAATGCAATGTGTAAATGGACTAAATTTTTAAAATTAATCATCTTAATGCAATGTGTAAATGGACTTTTTCATACTTAAAAGATACTACTAAACTTAGAATACAGGTAAAAAGGTTTGTAGTTGCTGAGTAGAACTAAATTGCTCTGCAGAAGAAAGGCCAATGTGGGTGGATGGCAGAACGAGGATGTTATAGATCCCAGTACAAGGAAAACC
>PVJO010009132.1:0-71402 GCA_004026905.1 Hystrix cristata
CAAACTGGGCTACACAGTAAGTAAGGCCAGCCTGAAACATAGAAAGACCCTACTTCAAAATAATAATATTAACAGTAATACAAAAAAGTGAGATTTCTCTGGACCAGTATTTTATTTTATCCAAGAATTTCTAAAATCCATTATTAATTTTTCTAAAGTAACTGCAAATATTAACACAACAGAAACAGCATTAAAAATATTTAACCTACTATAGAAGTACTGTATATAGAAACTTAGTTTGTCTTAAAAAGTAAGCTTTAACTGTTCTGTTGTTCCAAACAACCACCAATCAGAATGAGACCATGTCTAGGAGGGGTATCTGCCGGCCCTGGACAGCCAGGGCACAACCGTTCTCCTTTACTGCTCTGCCAGAGATGAGCCAAAGCGTCCAGCTTAGCCAACACTCCCAGGAACAAGAGGGCGACTCTGGTATCAGCAGTGGCAGAGTACTTGCCTAACAGGTTTCATCCCCAGCACTGGGGGCATGTGGGGCGGGGGTGGGAGGTGTGGGGGGTTACTACTAGAACTTTCAAACACTTAAATTTTCATTTTTAACAGTGCTTATGAAAAAGCAAAACAATAAAAGGCTTAAAAACACTGTTCTGGTGAAGCCAGCTGATTGAGTGAAAACTGTCCTTTAAAAAAATTCATACTAGTAATTAACATTTATCTAAGGAAAGAGAAGCTTAGGAAAAAAATCCCTCCTTGTTACAATAACCTAAAAATACATCATTATTTTGTTAAGTCCTCCCATGAGGGGCTGGGCATTTAGCTCAGTGGTTAAAGTGCTTGCCTTGCAAGCACAAGGCCCTGAGTTTGAGTCTCAGCACCAAAAAAAAAAAAAAAAAAAATCCTCCCATGAATTTATTACATAGGTACGACAGACTGTCTGGGTCCCTAAGGAGATAGTTTTTCCAGGTTCCACACATCAGAGAGTCTACTGCAGGGTGACAACCCAGCAACTTTTGATTCCACTTTTCCAAAAAGGCTGTTTTGTACAAGTGATACTAGTTTACATTTGTTCATCTCTTTACACTTTTCAAAGGGCTTTGCCAAACACTTAAGCTGGTTTTCACAAGCAGAGAAAATATTATTCTCACTGTACCAATTAGGAAATGGAGAAATGGTCAAGTAAGGCGCAAATTAGTACCACCATTTAAGTACTGTAAGACCCACAAAGACTGCAACATCTTTTTAGTAATAGTCAATCTACAGCCATGTGATTAAATGTGTTACAATAAACCAGAATAAACAGATAGGTAAGACACATGGACACACACATACATAGTACTATTGTGTAACTAGTACACTGTGCTTGGCACATAGTAGACATTTAGTATACACTGAAGTACTACTGAGTGAATGTGTCAAATGAGATACAGCAACCCGTGGCCACATCCTCCTGAAGCTCATATGGAATCCGGGGTATGAAAACAATCAGTGATCAAGCAATTACAGGTGTGATAAAGTGTCACATCAGGAGAAATAGAGGAAGCCTAGAGACTTAACTTTGGCTGATCAGAAAGCCCAATTTCAGTTACTTTAAAGAACAAAGAGGGGCTGAGGATTTAGCTCAGTGATTAGAGTGCTTGCCTTGTAAGCACAAGGGCCTGAGTTCGATCCCCAGCACCAGGAAAAAAAAAAAAAAAGTATATTAAAAAAAAAAAAATAAAGAACAAAGAGTCAGCTATACTAAAGATGAAAGTGAACTCACGGATTGGAAGAAAACATTTGCAAACTATACATCCGATAAAAGGATAATATCCAAAATACACAAAGAACTCAACACAAGGAAACACATAACTCAAATTTTAAAAAATGGGCAAGGAACCTACACAGACTTTACGCAAAAGACATACAAACGGCCAACAGATACATGAAGAAATGTTCTCCGTCACATCTAACCAAAGTTAGTTCCGGGAACAAAACTCACCGCCACTCACTCTGGAGCCCGCGGTGATCAAGGTACCTACCACCTTTGGCGAAGATACCTTTATCGAATTCTATCTTGTATTACAGTGCGTTATCCACACGTTCATCTGTTTCACAAGACCATAAGTTTTTTGAGAGGAAATCAGAACCCGAGTCTCCTTCCTCTCGGTAACCACCATAAGGCCTAACGGTGTTAGGTTTGTGCCGGCGCCCAGTAAATGACAAGGAATCCTGAATGAAGTCCTTCTTTGACTTTTAACTGCCTCGTCCCTTTGCCCTTTTTCGGAGGTAAATAGCTTTGGGAGCCGGGAAAGAAAGAATAATGCCAGAAAAAGTGGCAGGTCGCCTAATAACCGGGGATGGGGGCAGGGGCTGAATCGTCCCAACAGGAGGGTTTAAACCACTCAACAGCAAGGCTGTGGAAGCGAAAAGGTCACTCTGGACGGGACATTAAGGATGAATTAGACACAGCCCCAAGTGTTGAGGGGACTCGCAAACCAGCCATAGAGGCAGATACAGAGGCGCGACGACAGCGCTTGAGGGGTCCTCGGGTCACCAGGAGAAAGGGGAGAGCTTCCCTTGGCCCAACAGACACCACCCCCACCGCCCCTGCTCACTCGCTCACTCACTCTTGTCCAGAGGCCGGGTTAGCTCGGCCCCGACGTCGCCATCGGCACTGGGTCCCTGGGGCTTCACAGTTAGGGGAACGAACAACGATGTGTTGGGGGCTTTGGAGCCACCGGACGCAGAGGAAGAGGAGGCAGCAAGGGCAGGGATGCGCCCCAGAGCCCCCGGGAAGGGTCCACAGTGAGCGCGGAGGGCAGAACAGGCGGCCCCCCGATGGCCGACCTGGCGCCCCGCCGGGAGCCGAACCCACCACAAGGCACACCGGGGGAAGGACATCGAGGCCGCAGGCTCTCAGGGAGCCTGGAGCAGCCCTGGGATTCGGCGCTGTACAGTGACGCGCGCCGCCAGCGCCTGCGGTCAGGAAAGACGCAGACCGCAAAGGGAGCTGTCCAAGAAAATGCCCGATCAGTGAGGAAAAGGTGGTGCCCAAAGGTTGCTCTTCCAGGGAAGAAAAAGCTCTTCAGAGAAAAGCAATAGAGACGAATTCTTTTCTACTCTCTCTGTTTCTCTGCAAATTGGAAGCGGCTCTCCCCAGTGAAGGCAATACAATCAGGCATCTTTGTGGATGTCATAAATGCGAGGAAGGGGCCTGACAGCTGCGTCACGTGACATAAACTGGCCAGTCGGTAAGCCCAAGTCCAGGAGCACGTGAGCGCTGGGTTGTGGAGGGCGCGATCAGTGCTGAGCTGAACGCTAAGGAACATTTTTCTAAACCTTTACCGCAGTTGTTAGCCTTCGTTTCCTAATGGGGTAATGTTGGAAAATATAATTTGACCTGGCCCTCAGAAAACTTGGTTGTATTAGGTATTTGGTTGTATTAGGTAAAGTTTTTGTGCGACATATGTCTGTACGGCACTTACATTTAATGTGAGCAGTGTGTGTACATCATACGAGCATGCGCTGTCACAACACATGGCAAAAATATGTGCCCTGCACCCGGCCAAAGTTTAGTTTGCTTTGCGTTGGTTGGATACTTTGTCCAAGTGAGGCCACAATGTTAAGTTCCAAATAAGCTGTTAGATACTCCACATCCCCCTAACATTAAGATTTTGCAACTTCAGGGAAGATGTTATGAAATAAGTAACGTGTGTCAGATGGAATTACAGTAAGTTTGCTAGGTGCCTTTGATTTACAGTGTTAGGACAAAAAGGAAAAGAGGCGGGGGTACGAGCTCAACAGGACAGGTTTATTTCAGAACAAACCTGAGAGGGACTGCTCTCAGAGACCAGACCAATAACTCTTGTACAGGCTACAAGGTCTTTAAAGGGTCGGGGCAGAAAGGGGGCGGGGAGGGAGGGCTGTGGACGGAAGAGGGGAAAACCACAGTAGGACTTTCGGGAGGAGAGTACAGTACAAAGGAGTTGTGACTATTCACCTGGTACCTGGCTTGAGGACGTAAAGGAGTTGCGTGGTGTTTGTTGAGAGCAGGATTGAACGATGATTGGGAACTATAGGGTGTAGCTGTGCATACTGGACCTTATCGACCCATGACTATAAGTCTATGCCAAGTGTAAAAGCATAGCAGGGGGAAGGGATTTAAAATGGTCTCTTCTTAGACCAGGATGGCGGTGGTCAGATTCCTTCACAGAGTACTTTTAAATTTTTATTAGCACGTTTGCAGTACACAATGATTAAATTCATCCTGGAGAGTTGATTTACTTACGTAACACATCTTAATTCTTTTTACCTCCCACTTCCCTCCCCTTCCACTTTTTAAACATATTGATGCATGCAGTGTCCTTTGCAATCAGAATGTCTGATCAGGTTTCGTGATAACAGTATGCGTTAAACACTGCAAATACTTAATACTCCGAAAGGCTAGTCACAGTTCAAAGAAGCAATTTCACAGCTGTAAGATTTTTGCTAGATTTAAAAGCAAGCAAGTGGTAAGCAAATCTTAGTCAAGTGTAGCAGAGTGTAACTATGGAAAAAGCATATTGAAAAATTTTATTTTTATTTTTTGAAAAATTTTAAATACTAGGGATAAGGCAGACCTCGTTCTATAATTTACAAGTGGTTGTTAAATTTTAGAGAAATCGGGGCTGGGGATTTATCTCAGTGGTTAGAGTGCTTGCCTTGCAAGCACAAGCCCCTGAGTTCCATCCCCAGCACCAAAAAAAAAAAAAAGAAAGAAAGAAAAAGAAAAAAAAATTGAGAAATCATTAATTTTGGAAGTGTCTAGAATAGACTAGAGCAAACAAAGTCACCAATTTTTAGTTGGAAAGGGAAGAAAACCAATTATAATTTTAGCATTGGTTCTAGCTGAAAGTGGGGGATGTTGTGTCTGAGTTATGGTAGAAACTGTATATGTGGAATGGAGAGAATTTACAAAAGAATACTTACAAAATTCAGTGAGTAACCAAATATGATAGGAAATGACGTTAAACAAGAATATCTTACCGGATTTGGAAAGTAAAAATGATGAGGGGTAAACTATACATTTAATATGCAACTGAAGTAAGTGTGATGTTACTCCTTTTGGTCTGCTTGTTACTGGAGTTTTAGGGCAAAAGCTGCAGCTCTGGGGGGTCTCAACACACCTGGGCTACCTATCCCATCACACCAATAAAGAAGATGAGCAGTGGTGAAGGGCAGAAAAGAGCTTTAATCAGCATGGCCATGCTGGGAAACACAGAGGTTCAAGATCTATCTTCAAAGGACTGAAATTAGCTTTAGGGTTTTATAGAAAAGAGAAAGAAAGGCAAGAGCTGGGGTTTGCATAGTTGGCAGCATATGTAATCCTGTCAAATCATAACTCAGAACTGGTTTTGCAAGGTACTAGGAGTCATCATCACATGAAGGGGTAATGGGGTTCCTATTTTTAGATGAGGCCCCTGCTTGGGGGGTGGTCAGCCTCAGTTTGCATCATGGGCTAATTGCTCCCGCTTGGGTGGTAATCTCATTGTGGAGTTGTCTGAGAGGCTCTGCTTTTCCTGAACTGAGGTGGCTCCAAGTTAACGACAATGACTGGAGACATCTAGACATTGTCCCAGATCTGGAATTGGACCTTGTAAACGCCGGCAATTGGGTGTCTCTGCAAGTCCTGAAAATCGAGTTACTCTTGATGTTCTCAGTTGTGAACACGGATGAGAGAGGCCAAGTGAACCTAGGGCTAATAAATCTTACATTACCGACACTCTTTAAGTGATTAACATGCCACACACAGAGGTGTGCAGGGATCAAAGTTTCAAGGAAATCCAAGCTTCATCCTGCTTTTAGTCAGCCCATTAGACATCTGCAGACCCAGCCTCTAGGTCCTGACACACGGTTATGTTCCTGGCAACCATTGAGAATTACAGTTGCAGATTGGTAGTTTGGTGGGGTAGCCTGCCCTAATGTTGTATGTTAAGGGGTGGAGTCAGATACTAATCTTTTTGGCTTCAAAGCAGGTATGCTTTCCACTACAAGGCGTTAACAGCAGTGTGCATACAGAAGTAAATGGGAGAGGAGAAAAGGAAGTGAGGGATAACTAGGTGATTGGAAATAAACTCTTTGCTTTTGCTGTGAAAAAGTGGCTATCAAAAATTTCACAAACATGTCCTGTACATTTCTGCCTGTCACATCTTGCCTACCCAAATTCTGTAATTTGGATCTTCTAGTATTTTTGATATAAACGCTGTCATGATCTAGACATTAAATTATTCTAGGTGAATGTTTAAAATAGTCTTCAGATTAGGGGTATTAGATCAGGAAAGCATCTTAGTTAGCTGGTCTGCTCTCCCCACACCTGGGAGGGGGGCACCCATCAGATGGGAATATGGAACTTGAACGTTCAAGTTCCTATTCTGTCTTGCATTCTCTTCAGGGCCTGATAACACTGCTAGAGAAGTAGGTAACACATCTAAACAGACACAGGCAAAAAATTATCCTGTCTCATCCATTCTTCTAAGGGTCTATTTATCTTTCCTAAAATACCCTTTCTGGTGCCTACTTCTCCATTAAAATGATAGATAAGTCCCAAATTCTACACACCTCGAGTCACATTTTTTATGAACTCTCACAGATGTGATTAAATGATTTTTTGTTTTGTTTTGTTTTGTTTGAGACAGGGTCTTACTTTGTAGTTCTCAGGCTGGCCTCAAATTTGAGTCAGTCCTCTTGCCTCAGCCTCCTGAGAGCTGAGATTACAGGTGTGTGGCACCACGCCCAGCTGATTAAATTGTTCTTTTGCCCTGGGTTTTTTTGGTCAATTTACAGGCAGCCAGTCACTTAGAATGTGAGTATAGCAAAGTTTTTCTTCCTCAACCTAAATAAGAAATATACCAAAATAAAACTTCACTATACCAAAATAAGAAAACCTCACTAGTAAGAGAAATAACAGTTTAAATCAGTTTCCCAACCTTTGATAGTTTTTTAAAAATATAGATGTCCCAGTCCCTGAGATACTGATTTTTATGGTCTAGGAGGGACCCAGCCATGGTTATGCTGAAAAGCTTCTAAAGCGATTCTAACATGCAGCCATGGTTGAGAATCACTGGGTTAGATATTGTATTCTTCATTAAAAACACAAATCTCTTTCTAACTGGCCAACCCTTGACTCAAATCACCAAATATTGAATTTGATTTTGTATTCTTCAAATTTGTTATGCAACAAAATCTCACACAGAGTGATCATCTTTATGTGTTTTAAACCAACTAATTAAAAGCATTATGTAACAATTTATAGTTGAAACTAGTTGTCTTAGTTACTTTTCTCTTTGCTGAGACAAAATACCCAACACCCCAATTTAGTGGCGGTAAAGTTTATTTAGTTCATAGTTTGTAGAGGTTTCAATCCACAATTGGCTGGCTCCAGGGCAGGGTGATGTGGCAGAGGCAGAAGGCAACAAAGTAAGGGGACTTAGCAGCTTCTTTCTGCCCCTTATCCACGCTGCTACGATTAGGGCATTGACAAACCAATTGGTGGATTGATTTAGTAATCACACACCCTTAATCACAGCATCACTCTAGATTCAGCCACCTCTGAAAAAGCCCCATCTATGACCGCATGAGGCTTTGGGGGGACATCTAGGCACAAACCATACTACTAGTACTATGCTATTTATAAAAAAACCTCAACATCATAATAGTTTCCCCAAACTATTGAGAAATCCTATCCTGAACATTAAATATAATAGGGAGATTTGAGACTAGAGCTATTTTAATCAAATAGCAAGCTCAGTTTCTGTTTCAAATTCTTTATTATATATCATGGTTGCACAATTTGAGGCTGGTTAAATACAATTAGATTTCAAAATCTCTGAATTATTTTCTAAATTTCTACATGCAAGTGACCATGAAAATATTTGGCATTTTAAAAATTCTGAACAGGCACTTACATGAAGGAAAACATTACCGTTCATAGATACCCACATTTAAAATAAATGCTCCAGCACATGGTACATGGAACCTTTGGCCAGTAAAGAAGTTGGTTACTATTTTATCAAAGTGCCATAGTAGTAAAACAGGTTTAAAGAAATGTAGTTTGGGTTATTAGCTTACTCATAAAGTAAGATTAACTGACAAAACTTGCACTGAAGTGTATTTTAAAATATTGGTAAAAAAAAAAACCAATGAACCGTAAGTGAAAGTACTTTCCACATAGCAGGCTTTGTTTTGGTTTTCACACTTCACATTTAGTGTATTTGACATCAGACCCCATGCATCTGAGCAGATGACTGCAACCTTCTTTTTCAGACAATGAACAAATGATTTTAGTGTTTAAAAAAATTAAGACAGACTGGGTGAAGTTTAAGTGGAGTTTGAACTAGCTACAGTTCCAGTTTAAAAAACACGAAATTATCCCAGATCTGGATAATTATATGCCTCACATGTTCCCTCGTGATGCCACATCTCCCAATTTTCCACTGAAAAGTGAATCTGTAAAATCATGAAAATGATATTTGCACACATGTGACGAGTATTACTTAAATTAAAAAATATATATACGTATTTCTAACTAGGGGGAAATTATATAGTTTAACAAGTTCTAAAATGCCAACGTATCTCAACTCCATGATGCAGAACACATATGGGTGGTACTGCTGGGAAGTAACAGCAAAATGATTACTTAATATGGGGGAGAAAGAGGACCACAATGGCATGCCATATAATCTCAGGGGGAGGAAATATTCATACCACAGAAGTCTTCAAAGAGGATAAAATGCAGAAAGCTATGAAATGGTAGACCCAGAAACACTCCACATACATTTCTCAAATGTAATTCTAAAAAATACTGAGATGCCATGTTCTAAATCTCTGCAGGATGTAAGGTCCACTTAGGTTTTCTCATTTGAACACAAAATATTTAATTTTTTGCATGTAGAGAAAACAGTATTCATTAGTATGAAAGAAGAAAAGGATTTATAGTCAACATTATGAGGAAAGAAGCAAAATTACAAATACCAGCCTATTCGAATGAAAATCTTTAATGTTTATGGTGATGCAATATCTGAACGCTTATCATCAAAGTGTGCAGTTAAAAAAAAAATAAAATAAAAAAGGCAGCTTAGGAAATCTCCAGTGTTTCAAAGAAAGCACTTTTTTAAATGTTTATACATGAAGAACATTTAGTTATACCATAAAATAAATGCAGCACTGTAATGTAAAGGAAGACTATTATATATGGAGTTTTGGCCTTTTCCTCCCCTACATGCTGCAGTCATCTTTAACCTGCTGAACTTAATGTTTATGCTTTTTTTCCTCTTTTCCTCCTATTCAGTTCACATTTCAGGCTGTTCAGCAGATGCCTGTGAGTCTGGAGATTCAAATCGCTGGTGAAAGTTCGTTCTCTGTTTCCTCAGTTTTTCAGGAGCTTTTCTCCATAAGATGATTTCCTACAAACACAAGACATCAACAAATTAGTGTTCTCTATTAGGCCTTACATTTTCACTAGGGAATACTAATTGCAATTTCAGTTTTGGTTTTTTTTGTTTCTTGGTTTTGTTTTGTTTTGTTTTGTTTTTGGTGCTGGGGATCGAACTCAGGCCCTCTGCTTACAAGGCAAGCACTCTAACCACTGAGCTAAATCCCCAGCCCTGCAACTTCTGTTTTAACCATAACAAAATTAAACTCTTTCCAAACTCATCTATTTTCTTACAGTCCTAATCTTGGGCTGCCCTTTCTGGCTCCCTGCTTCCTTCCCCAGCACCCACACACAGCACCTCCACCAATCCAATCTGGCACAACATCCTAGCTCTTATAGCTTTAACAGATTCCTGAAATCTGTCCTGTATTTTCTGTTTCATTACCTTCATTCAACAAGTTTAAGTCTTTGTCCCTTCAACTTTAGAGATCAAAACTGAGTCCCAGCAGATGGCTCCTGCCTCCCTTGCCTAAAGTCTCATTCTAATTCACCCTCTGTATCACTACCAAATTAATCTTCTAAAACACTGCTTGGATTACTCTTCAATTGTTCTCTGTCCCTCTAGGATAAATCTCCAGCAGGTATTTAGGGTCCTCCATAACCTTAATCTAATTTACCAACACTACTTCCTTCCCTCCCTAGACACCTCAACCCCACCAACCAAACTGTATTACTTTTTACCTCCAGTGCACTCCAAATAAACTCTCCCTACATCCTCCCCTATGTAATCAAATATCTATTACTCTGCCTATTTATTTATTTTTTTTTTAATTTTATTTTAAACCAAGAACATGTATTGGTACATTCTACATACAATGGTCACATTCATTACATTAATTCTGTACCTATACATGATGTATCTTGGTTACTCTGCCTATTTAAATCTTACCCTAATCAATCCATCCAGAGATTCACTCCTCTTCTAAATTGCTAACATAATTTGCTTCATCAAATCAGGACTGTTTGGTTATTTTATTTTGGTTTTTGTTTTTTGGTGCTAGGGATGGAACTCAGGGCCTTGTGCTTGCAAGGCAAGCACTCTAATCACGGAGCTAAATCCCCAGCCCCTTTATTTTGTTTTAAACAACATATCAGAATTTAAACATTCAAATGAGTGCCCATGGGAAGAAATATGTTTACTCCAATAGTGCTGTCATATGTAACTGCTCTGGAAAGTATAAATATCATGCATCTTACTTTAAAATTATAGGGTTGGGGATTTAGGTCAATGGTAGAGCACTTGCCTCACACGTGCAAGGCCCCAAGTTCAAGCCCCAGTACCCCCAAAAAAGAAGATCAAGAGTAAGACATCTGCTTTTACTTTAAAATTATAAATCACGTATGTTTACTTATATAGCATTATGACATCCTTACTAGAATAAGCTTTCTCTCTTCTAAATTACTGTTGAACTATTACTAAAGTTTTCTATTAGTTATATAATCCACCCCCCTACCGGCACACATACATATCTGCAATGTGAGGACCTAGAAGACAAATGTTTATAAGAGAGAGTTTTTATATTCGTCACAGTATTTAGCGCAGACTATTTTTTCATATAAAATGGTTTGTTACTAGGTTTTTGTTTTGGTTATTTCCATAGTTTTTGCCCCTTTTTATCTAGAGTTCATATATATGTGAATTGTTAGATGCCCTCATTACTAGAGGTAGTCAGCACAAGAGCTAATAAAGGACCTTTTTTTACTATGTTGTTCCTTCTGGTCGTGTCCTTTTCTTTCTTCCATAGTATCTAAAATAAAGCCAGGTGGCACATGCCTGCAATCCCAGCACTTGGGAGGCTGAGGCAGAAGGATTGCCGAGAGTTTAAGGCCATCCTGGGCTACCTAGCAAGACCCTATTTCATAAAGTTGGAAGCAGACAGGAAAAGCACAGGACTCCTTGCTGGAACTCAGGCAGAGAGGAACGCATATTCTGAGAACAGGCACTTAGCTTCATAAGATGGGAATGAGCTGAACCACACATGCTCAGTAGCACAGACTAATTTCTAATTTAGCTTTTATAACACTCAACTGACATTCAAATATTTATCAATCTCATTCAGTATATAAAAAACCATTTTAATCACAATATTCATTCAAAACTCATCAAAGGCTTTTAAAGTTTTTTTTTTTTCTTTTTGGTTTTAAAACAAGGTCTTGCTATGTAGTTCAGGCCAGCCTTGAACTATGTACCCCAGGCTGGCCTTGAACTCAAAGCAATCCTCCTACTTCAGCCTCCCAAGTGCTGGGATCACAGGCATGCGCCATCGTGCCTGGCTTATTTATTTATTTATTTTTTTTTGTGGTGCCGGGGATCGAACTCAGGCCCTTGTGCTTGCAAGGCAAGCACTCTAATCACTGAGCTAAATCCCCAGCCCCGTGCCTGGCTTAAACTGACTTTCAAATGAGAACAAATTTTATGATGAACACTTCAATTGAAAAGTAACTATTAGAATTGGGTCACCTTATGGACATTTGTAATAAGAAGTGTTTAGTCAGAGAAAAATGAAGCTGGGTATGGTGGTGTAATCCCAGCACTCTGGGAGGCTGAAGCAGGATTTAAAGTTCAAACCCAGCCTGGACAACTTAGTGACTTAGTGAGACCCTGTCTCAAACTTAAAAAATAAACAAACAAAAATTGGGGGTGGGTGAGTTGGAGTGTATGCAGTTCAGTGCAAAGGCCCTGGGTTCAATCCTCAGTACTGCAAAAGGGGGGGGTTGAGACATCAAATTCCATCAAATAAATGCAGTTATTAAAAGTACAGTGGAGGGGCTGGGGATTTAGCTCAAGTGGCAGAGCGCTTCCCTAGCAACTGCAAGGTCCTGAGTCTGATCCCCAGCATCCCCCAAAAAAGCACAATGGAGAGAAGTGGAGGGGATAATAATGAGGATTTTTATTTGTTGACTATTGAAAATTGTTCAAATGGGAAGTGGAACAAGGTGGGGAGGGAGGAAGGAATGGAAGAACAAGAGAAATAATGAATAGAAAGAAAAAATGGAAACAAAGCTTTTGTAAATAAGGAGGGAGGAGGGAGTGAAGAGAGGGGAGGGGAATGGGGAAAAAAAGCAGCAGCAAGATACATCGTGTACAGGTAACAAATTCCCTATGATGAATGTTATCATTATGTGCATCTAAAATGTACCAGTAAAATAAAATTTTTTAAAAATACTATTGAATACAAAAACAAATTAAACATGAGTAATATATCTAAACACATACACAAATTTGTCTGGAAAACTAGTAACAGTGGTGGTGAAATTTTTCTTGGTCTTTACTTCATTCTCTGTTCTTCATTGCCTGAATTTTTTTAAAACACCAAGTATTAAAAAAAAAAAACTTTTAAGAGAATAATAAAGACCTTGACAAATAGCTTACTTTGGGGGTCTTGTAGAATGATGAATGAGGGATTTATTACCATATCTACTTCTTTATTATACCCTCAATATTTTCACTATTTTAGAAACCTTCACTCACTCACACCATAAAACTTTAAGAAAGGGGTCCTTTCTAGGTGTTTCTAGATCTGCCACAGAACAAAAAATCAGCCTGGATGGGATCATACCTGCTGCTTGAAGTACCTTCTGTCTTCCTCATCAACAAGCACTAGATTCAAAAAGTACCTTACTGAAAATTTTTTGTTCACATCTCTCATTGTTGGTGTTGGGTCATATCCTGCTAAAAATAGTCTTATTGGAATAGATTCACCTGAAAGAAAAGCAATTTCCATTTAATTCTAAGGGATAAAAAAAATAAATAAAAGATGATTAAACATACTCACGGCCCTAAGGACATTTTGGGCTGAAAATTCTTTGTTGGAGGAAGGTCATATGCACTTACCAGCATCCCTGGCCTCTACCCACCGAAGCCAGTAGCACTCCCCAAGTGTGAAAACTAAAAATGTCTTCAGAAAAAGTCTCTTGGGGGACCAAGTTGCCCCTTGATAAGAACCAATGCCCTAGAGCCAGAATGCCTGGATCAAATCTCAACTCCACCATTTACTGGCTGTGTGACCTGGCTTGTGTGACTTCACTATTCTGTTTCAAGTTCCTCATCTGTGAAATAGGGAATAATGATACTCACTTGTAGGGAATTTGTAAGGACTGTGTGGGTTAAAGATATAAAGAGCTTAAAACAGTGCCAGCACTTAAGTGCTGTATAGACCTAGTTTTATTACTTTCTGCTTGTTATTGTCATAATACCTAAGCATATGTATAAAGTATTGAAAACTTATTACTAATTAATCCAAAACAACCAAGACAAACAGAATGATAACATGTTTTCATTACCAAAATGATGCTATTCAGAGTCTCATGGCTTCTATTTTCCTAAGAAGGATATTCGCATATGCCTCTTAATTATCTTTATGTAATATTTTTCTCATGCACATCTATTGCAGAAAGACATAAAAGCTATCCCTCAAAATAAACTCTATGGCTGTTGGAATTTTAAAAAGTAATATTGTGTAACACACACACACACACACACACACACATATATGTTACATATACAGCACATGGCCTTGGAGTAAGAAAGGCCTGGGTTCAAACCTCAACTCTGCCGAAATTAGCTATGTCACCTTTGGCAAAAAAAGTTTTTCTTAAAAAAAAAAAATAATAAAGTTTTTCTTTTTTTTTGGTGCTGGGGATTGAACTCAGGGCCTTGTGCTTGCTAGGCAAGTGCTCTACCACTGAGCTAAATCCTCAACCTCACCTTTGGCAAATTTATTAATCTCTCTCCACCTCAGTTTTGTCTGTAAAATAAAGGACACAAGAACCTAACTCAAATACCAATAGGGAGCTTTAGAGCACCTAAACTACAATGCTGTGTTTACAAATGGCATCCAATAAATGGTAGCTACTTTTTTAAGTAATTACTACCAGAGTGAGAAAAATACAAAGACATAACTTTAGTAAAAGTTGCTTGCTGTCTCAGACACTGACGATTATCTAGTAAGGAAATCATAATTTTCTTGAGAGGCTAGTAAGTACTCCAAAATCCCACAGGAATTAATGCTGAGCTCTACTGCATCTTATGATTAGCATGAGAAAAAAAGATTTACAGCAATGAACTACTGTAACAGAAGATAATTAAAATATTACAAATCTAGAACCAGAGAAGAGATAAGCAGAACTGTCTCTTCAAATTCTGAATTTAAACTGAGCAAAACCTTAACCTTACTTCAGCCTGAGGAGTACTGGCACAGTCTTTTTATCTACAAAGATATCCTCAAAAACCATCATTATAAAAGTTAAGAATAGTTTTAAGAATCATAAACACTTTCACACTAATGAATACTCAAACTAAACTGCCACAGACACCTTAGTACACAAAAGAAGTAAATGAAAAATACATTACCTTTTACTGGCGCACCATCCATTATTTCATATTTGGCAATAGTTTCTGTTTCTGTTGTGGTACTGGGTCCTAGTACAAGAATGAAGGCTATTACTAATTTAAATATTTCCTATATCTTTTTCGTATTTTCCAACTACATTTTTACTACTATTTTATCTTCACATTTTTTGAAATGGTGGTACTGGAGATTGAATCCAGGGCTATATCCCCAGCCCTTTTTTTCTGGTAGTAATTACTTCAAAATAAAAAAAAAATACTGAGGATGAGCTCAGTACCTAGGCCCTGGGTTCAATCCCCAGTGAGAAGGAAAGAGAGATATTCCTGCTTATTCTTCAGGGTAGCTAGGACTAAGAGATACATCCCAACATGTGCAGTTCAGTAATTAATTTTTTAAAAAGCAGTTATTTTACATATGCTTGTAATCCCAGCACTGGAAAGGCTGAAGCAGGAGAACTGAAAGTTCAAAGCCAGCCTGGGCTACACAGTGAGACTCTACCTCAAAAAATAACATCAAAACAAAGAAACAAAAAACACTGAGTTACTCATGACTGCCAATATTAAAGAGCAAAGTTCCAATGTAGATAGCAAATGTATTTTATATGTAGACAATATTTTAAGATTTCTAAAATTTCATCTAAACAAGAAATTTTAAATCAAATACTATTCAACTTACCAATTCCTGTGATCTCTTTTTTGATCAGTTGTAACTCCATGTGTTGTATTTTTATTCTTACTAATAAGAAGTAAATTTTTCCAACAATCACATCCTTTAAATGATACCTATTGAGAAGGAATTTTACTTACTAAGTATCAGTGTAAGAAAACAAAAAGAGTGAAATAGGTTGTGAAAAGCTTTAATAGTTATCTTTAGGCTAACAACTAAGGATCCTACTTTATTCATATTGTTCCTTTATTCCAAAAAAGTATTAACCATGTCATTATGCAAATATAGAAGCTGTATTATTCTAGTGCAGTAATATTGATGCTAAACTTTTGTGTAGCAGGGTTGGGGATTTAGCTCAATGGTACAGTGCTTCCCCAGCAAGTTTGAGGCCCTGAGTTCCATCCCCAGCACCACCCCCCACTGAAAAAGAGGGAAGTAAACTATTGTGTGGAGCTCTTAATGTTGAAAATATCTTCATGCAATTGAAGTATTTCGAAAATCTTAATTTTCCATTCACTTAAGTGTTTAGGTTCTCTGAAGATTAAGTTCTAAATAGAGCTAACAATTAGGCTAATCATTCCCTCTGGATGATCAAGTTAGTTTGCTTTCACAAAGACAGATTAACAGGCACTACCTCCACAGGTTGAGTATCTAATAACCAAAGACCATTCCATTCCCAAGTACTCTGAAATTATGTGGTAATAAACCTGGGAATATCTGCAATACCCAAAGGATTTTTTGGTCCCTTCCTAAGAACTAATTAATACAATGATGGGGGTCTGAAGGAATACTCCAATGATAAGTTTTTATGATAATTTTGGCAACAATGTGAGACTCTGCAAGCATGTGTATCAAGCTTTCAGTAATATAAACTTAGGAGAGATAACTAATAAGTGCGTCTCCCAACAGAAGAATGTGCAGGAGAGGGCTAAAGCAGGGCACATTCATTTCTTCAACAGATTAACTTTAATGAAATAAAAGGAGGAAAACTGTAAAATTAAAGAGACGTAAGAGTCAAAAACCCAAATGCAATGTAGAGCCTATTTGGATACTGATATGAACAAACCAGGTGAAGAGAGATATAAAAATTATAAATTAGGGATATGTAATAATGACTAGGTATGT
Organism: Hystrix cristata; assembly: GCA_004026905.1. Taxonomy (NCBI): domain Eukaryota; kingdom Metazoa; phylum Chordata; class Mammalia; order Rodentia; family Hystricidae; genus Hystrix; species Hystrix cristata. Next base: position 16,546 of record PVJO010009132.1, read on the forward strand.
GAAAATATTAAGGAGTTATTAATAGTTTTAGAACAATAGTATTGTAGTTAATTTAAAATTATACATAATTTTTATGGATTAAATTATATACCTTGAATTTGCTTCAATATAATCTTTGGGAAGCTCAATACAGATAAGACAAATCTGTGTGTTGGTAACTGTTGAAGTGAGGCAACGGGTACATGAAGAGTCATTATCCTGTGAAGGATACTGTTGGTGCATGAAGATTCATTATTTTGTTCAATATACTGTTTATGTATTTTGGCATATGTTTGAAATCTTCCACGATAAAAGTTTAAAATGGCATTAAATAATAAGAGTGCTTGCCTAGCAAGCACAAGGCCCCGAGTTCAATAAACAATAAAATCAATAAATATGAGCCCATTTTGTAAAAGTACAACATATGTAAAACATATATACCTCCCCCGCTGAAAAGATATGCGAGAGGATAATAGCAGTTTATTGATATGTGATATTTTTATTTTCTTTCACTTTATATCTTCCAAGTTTTTCAACAATGAAAATATACTGCTTCACTAGTCAGAAAAAAATAGGTTTTTGTTTAATTTTAAAATGATGCTATAATTAAATGTGTGAAGTATCTGTGGTAAAAATAAATACAATAAAAATAAAATAAAATGAAATGATGGGACTGGGGATTTAGCTCAGTGGTTACAGTGCTTGCCTACCAAGCACAAGGCCCTGAGTTCAACCCCCAGCATCCCCTGCTCCAAAAATAGCAGAATGAAGTAATGTCTAGCAGTAATTTTTGTTTTGTTTTTCTTTGGGTGCTGGGGCTCGAACTCAGGGCCTTGTGCTTGCTAAGCAAGTGCTCCACCACTCCAGCGAAATCCCTAACCCCATAGCAGTAATTTTTATAGACATATGGCAGTCTTCTGAGGTGGTGAGATCGTCTACATAAAGTGGTCAGGCAGATTTAGCAGGAACAGAATATGAAAGACCTGTCCTGGGTTAGAAAGCCATTCTCCTAAAGTTTCTTTTCACTCAGAAATTCTGTTAACATCAGATTAGTGTCAATTCTATCTTGCATTGATCAGTTTCAAAGAGCTAAAAAGTTTATTTTTTTAATTTTCCCTGAACACTTATCTGTGAAAGGTACTTACTTTGATTTATTATATTCAAACTCTATATGTAGACAATCTTCAATGCCCACTTCCATTTTAATAGAGTTGTTAACATCAGGATAGGTGGCAAGCTGGTGAACAATAAGATCATACTCTTTAACCAAGTCTGTCAGTCTTCTCACTATTGTCACCTTAAGAAAATACCTACAAAGTTAATGGAGAGAATGAGGTAAATTGCCTATGATAAACTTAAATGTTTTAAATAAGCATTGACTCAACTTTCTCCTTGCTGGGACTCCTTTGGGATCAACTTACTTCATTTATCTAATGAAGGAATTCTAATTTTGCTTTTGTTTTCTGATTCTGGGGATTGAATCCAGGGCCTTATGCATACTAAGTATATACTCCACTGAGCTACACATCTAGCCCTCTACCTAGAAGATATACTTCTCAGATGGGTTTGGAAGGCTGTCATCAAGCCTATTGAGGAAATCTCTCCCTATCACTGTTAGTTTTGAATACCTATCTAGTTTTGTTTTGGTTTTTTGATACAGGGTCTTGCAATGTAATTCAGGCTGCCTTGAACCCACTACGTAGCCCAGGCTGGCCTCAAACTCATGGCAATCCTCCTGCCTCAGACTCCCGAGTGCTGGGACTACAGGCGTGTGCCACCATGCCCAGCTGAATCCCTGTCTGGTTAAGGCACTGCTCTCAAACCCAATGCTAGATGAGTAACAGTAAAGTTAAACACAGAGAGCATGATCCTGGACCAGAGGCATCCAGATTAGTCTCTTTAATTCCCCTGGTCCCTCAGGCATCCACAGCTTCCTGAATGAAGATGTGGTGAAGGAAAAGGACACTGGATTGGGAATTTAGAAAAATGGGTTCCTACTTGAGTTCTGCCATTCGCTCCTTTTGTACCTTTGACAAGTTAGCCGCTGTGGAGCTCCAAACACTTCCTAACCATATACTGAATAAGATTAGTTAAGAAACTAAAAGATTTGCAGAGTAATTCTGTTTATCTAACAAATGAAAGGAATAATTCATTTAAGGAAATATATAACTAAAACTTCTCATAACAGGATTCTCTGAATCTATAATCTTAGAAAGTTCTTATTATTTCAGATCAGCATTAACCAAATTATGTGATAGAATGCTTTAAAATATTGTCTTCTAAACCAGAATTATAACTCAAAGTTCAAATAGACATCAACAGTGGCCATCACTTTCTGGTTTTGACTCTGCTTACATTTTCTAATATACAGTCATACCTCAAGCGGACATTGGCACCGATGTAAGATTCGTATGGCTTTTCAACTTGCATAAATTCGAAATCGTAACTTCTGCTCTGAGTCAGTTCTCCAGGTAAGGCTAATTCTTTCACTAGGTTTACAAATTCATGAGTATTACTCTTGTCATTGAAAAGTTCTAAGAAATTTAAAAAAGCAAAGAGACCCATTATATTTAATACCCATTCAATAAAACCCAAACTTCTACCTCCAAAGTAAATAATTTTTACCAAAATAATTAGTTGGATTTGTCTCTAATAAGCTAGAGTTATTTATGTCCACTTAGGCATAAATAAATTCAAGAAGCATAGCCCGGTGAAAATTTCTATCAGAAACAAATTCATTCTTTTGATAGATTTGGGGCTCTCCCAATATGAAGCTATATAACACACTGCCAGCAATTGTTTGAACTTCTTCCCTTTAAAGAAAAAAATTCTATTTTGTTGTTTTTAGACAAATAACAGAGTCCACCAAAAATATATACATACACACACTTCAGCAATTCACCATACTAATAAATGTCTAGAAACTAATGGCCACCACTTTGAGCACCTCTTATAATTGAAGAAGCCAAAGGTAACTTGTATTAATTTCATTATGCATCAATAAATTTAGTATTAGGGGCTGGGGATTTAGCTCAGTGGTTAGAGTGCTCTCCCAGCAAGCACAAGAGCCCAAGTTCGATCCCCAGCACCAAAAAAATTAAATAGATAAATAAATTTAGTATTAAAATATTTATATAAGTTTTTATTTTCCTGATGTATACATTTTTGGCAGATTCTGTATACTACACTGATAAAACTATAATACATAAAAGAATAAAACCATCAGTTAATTACTATAACTTGCCCTTCAAGTAGAAGTACTCATCCAGAATAGATAAGTAATAAATATTCACCCATTCCAATTTTGATACTTTTAAAAGTACAGTGACACTTGGAAAGCTGCATTTAAAACCTAGCTATGCAGACAAAATTATAAAGACATATTTTCTTTTCTGTGATGCTGGGGATTGAACCCAGGGCCTCACTCGGGCTTAGGCAAGCGCTATACCACTGAGCCACACTTTCAGCCCTCTTTTCCTTTTCTGAATCTGTAGTACCAAGAGATTTACATACAGTTTAGCTCCCTGCTATATCAAGAATGTCTCTGAGGGGCTGGAGATTTAGCTCAAGTGGTAGAGCACTTGCCTAGCAATCACAAGGCACTGAGTTCGATTCCCAGCACCCAAAAAAAAAGTCTCTGAAATACATATACGGAAATGTACACAATATGCTCTAGGTCAAGAAGAAATCGCTCTTTCCTCTTCCCGTGGAATTTTCTGTTGACGGGAGTCTGGCTACAGGCATATACTAGGTCAGGAAGACAAATCGCATGGGTAAGTAGAAAATGAAAGATGAAGGCGAGCCTGGTAATTGTGAGTAAGGCTGATGAGAAATGTAGAAAGGAAATTTCAGTGAATCAACTAATCTACTTCAGCCTTTTTCAAGACTGGTAGTTTACATAACTCCTTTCAATTCTAGTATGAAGTCCAAAAACAAAGACAGAATGAGTCAAATATCATTCAATACAATGAAAAGAAACATAACTTACTAAGTCCTCTCTTTTATTATACTCTTTTATTATACAAAGTTAATTCCTTCCACAAAGCTAAGCTCTAATTCAATTATTTAAATGCCAAATAAAACCTTCTTAAAGCTCAAATTATCAAAGGAAAAAAAGTAATACTATTTTAAAACTCACCAATTTGACCTACAAATTCAATTCTAATTCCTTGGTGCTCTAGCCTCTTTCCAGGTTGCTTAAAGGCTAGGTTTACCTGCCAAAACATGAAATTGTAAGAGATGTTAACAGTCCTTTGAGTGGGACTACTAGATCCCTTCCAGATGAATGCAATTACGTATTTCAGGTACTCACTTATGAAGTATGAGACGCCACCACATACCTACAGGATGACCTTATAGCACCAGAGAAGGTATAATTTATTCATATAGATCACTAATAAACCTATCACTCACACATACACTTAAAGCATCTACTTTGACTAGGAAGGAATCCCTCATTATAGCTGGGGAAATATAAAAGGACTCAAAGAGAAAACCTTAAACTATTCATATTTGCTTGTTGGTGAAATAGCAAAACAATTCTAGGACTAATGACAATATCTTAATGTGAAATAATCACTAATTCCAAAAATTGATCTAAAATAGCACTTTGTTTTTTGTAACCAATAATATACTGCTGTAATTCCTAACATTGAAAGCAAAACTTGCTGGGCATAATTTGGCACACACTTGTAATCCCAGCACTTGGGAGGCTGAGGCAGGTGAATCACAAGTTCCAGGCCAGTGTGAGCTACACAGTGAGTTCCAGGCCAGCCCTGACTATACAAGGAGACTCTGTCTCAAGGGAAAAATAAAACAATGCTTAGTGCTCTGATTCTGCAATTTAATCTAAAACCAGAATGTACAAAAGGTTTAAATTCTGAGTATGATTTATCTTACATACATTTAAAGTAAACATAATCTCAAAATCCTTAAATTCATTATATGCCAAGTGGGAACCTTCAATTTGTAATTTGTATTTTGGCAGGAATGTGTGTTTGTTTTGTTATGTAGCCCAGGCTGGCCTCAAACTCGTGGTGATCCTCCTGCCTTAACCACCCGAGTGCTGGGATTTCAAGTATGCACCACCACAGCTGGCATGTTTATAAAATCTGTATAGTACATATACAGATTTAAAAATAAAATCCCCAATGTTTAAGAATTAGCTTAATAAGGGTTGGGGATTTAGCTCAGTGGCAGAGTGTTTGCCTAGCAAGCTCAAGGCCCTGAGTTCAAACCCCAACACCCCCCCACCAAAAAAAAGAATTAGCTAACAAAGGATTCTTCTCCCCCACCCCCACTTCATCTCCTTCTCTTTCTCTCCTTCTTTCCCTCTTCTATTTTTTAACTATAGACATGGTCGATGCAGCCCAGGCTGGCCTCAAACTCATGATCTTCCTCCTACCTCAGCTTCCCAGTGGTGGGACTACCAGCATGTGCCACCATGCCTGACAGAGTCCTTTTTCCTATTAAAAAACATGCTTCCGAGTATTTTGTTTTGTGTGCTGCTGGGTGGCATTGGGGATTGACCCCAGGGTCTTGCACATGTTAAGTGCAAGCTCTACCTCTGAACTACATCCTCAGTCCCCAGGTTTCTTTACTACAACAAATATTCATAATGTTAACTCTTAAAATTAGATTTCCTCAAACATTATGCTTCTCAAAAGATAACAGGAACCAGGGACCAAGAAAAATACAGGTCTAATTATTTCTGCTAATTATGTAAATTAAAATATTCATTCTTCTATATTCCCTCCCCTTTTTTTGCTTTTTGATACTATGTAGAACTCGAGGTGATCCTCCTGCCTCAGACTCCTGAGTACCAGGGGTACAAGTATATCCCTATATTGTAAGCAATGTTAAGTTAGCTACTTTCCTTCAAAATTAACATCTCAAAAAAAAAGAAGTACATAAGCTGTGGTACATCATATGATGGAATATTATTAGAAGCTTAAAAATAATAGTGTCAAACAATTTTTAATGATGTGGGAAGATGTACATGACATGTTACGTGAAAGAAGCATGGTCAAATTATATACAAGTATAATGCCAACTATATATTTTTTAAGCTACAGAATGAAAATCTTTTTAACAGGTTACTTCTAGAATGAATGATTAATTTTGCTTCTTCGCAGTTTTTGAATTTTGCTTTGTTTTTACAGTGGGCAATCAATACTGTCAAAGTCAAGAAAATATCACTACTCAAATCAAGCTTAATATACACTAAAAATACTAGGTTTCAACTACAAATAATAAACAAGTGGAACTCTCAGCTGCTCCATAAGCCAAACAATAACTAGCAGTATTAACTAATTTGTATGAGTAAAGCACATAGAAAAAAAAAATGTACAGGTGAAATACTTTCAGTCCAAAAATCCAAAATTCAAAATACTCCAAAATCCAAAATTTTTTTTCCAGTGCTGGGGATCAAACCCTGGCCCTCTGGTATGCTAGGCAAGCAATCTACCACTGAGCTATACCACCAGCCCAGAATATGAAAATTTTTGAGTACATGCTTAATTGGTAAAGTCAGTATCAACATTCCAAAATCTGAAACACGTGTTGTCCTCAGCATTTCAGGTAAAGAATACTCAACCTGTACTCGTTTAAAATGCTCACCTGGCAGCTATTTTTGAGAATGTCTTTGTTTGAATGTGGCTATGTCTGATAGTATTTTTGGGGGTGGAGGGTACTAGGGATCGAACTCAGGACCTTGCACTTGCTAAGCAAGAACTCTACCACCTGAGCTAAATTCCCAATCCCTCTCTGATAGTTTCTAAAATTGCAGTTCTTTGGAGTTTACGAAATTACCCTATTATAAGTAGAAATTTATACCTACTCAAGTTTTCCCATCAAACTGAACTCTGCCATTTTTCTTGACCTCTCACTGATGTTAAAATTTAGTTGCTTTTTCAAGGCAGAGGTGACAGACAAGCCCAAGAGCCAATCAGATTCCAAGGGCTGACCCAAGGGAAAAACCTCAATTAAAAAGGGGCTACAATGAAAGGCCCACGAGTATTTCGCTTTCGAATGCTCCCTACTCATCCAGTAACTATCTGTCATCTCCTTTTCCCCCTTTTTCACCACTTTGAAATAAACTGTCCTCTAAATAAACTGTCTTCTCTTAATTTAAAAAAAAATATATATAGTTGCTTTTAAGTATATAACGTAGGGTTGAGTTGGGGATTTAGCTCAAGCAGTACAGCGCTTACCTAGCAAGCGCAAGGTTCTGAGTTCGAACCCCAGGAACCGTTTCCCCCAAAAAAGTATATAATGCAGGTTATCCCACAGAATCCCAGAATTAAAAAGCGTAATCAAGCATTTATATTTAAAGGTTATTCTGTAAGAGAGCAAAGAAATGTAAATGACAATATGATGGTAAACTGGATCAAAGAATTTACCACTATTTACTTTCACTTTTGAGACTTTTTATTATAATTTCACACTTAGAGAAAAGTTGCAGGAACAGCACAAGGAAATCTAACCATTTCCAAGATTCATCACGTTCATATTTTGCTTCATCTGCTTTATCATCTTCTCCCTACATACACAAGTACACGCAAGCATACATATATCACTTTTATTAATAGCCAAGGATAAGCTGGAAACATGCTCCATTACTCCTCAACACTTCGTGTGTATGTGTTTAAGAAAATGAACATTCTCTAACCACAGTGCAATTATTAAAATCAAGAAAGATAAAAGTCCATAAACTATATTCAAATTCTATTAATTGTCCCAATAATGTACTTTATAGCCTATTTTTCCTTCTATCTAGGATCAACCCAGGCTCACACATTACATACAGTGGTAACGTCACTTTAGTTTCTTTTAATCTACAACATTTCTCAATCATTGCCTTTCTTGACCTTGCTGTTTTTCAAGAACACAGGTCTGTTACTTTGTAGAATGTCTCTTACTTTGGGTTCATCTGATGTTTTATCTCAATTAGACTTGGCTTGTCCGGCACAGTGGCACACACCTATGAACCTCTGGGAGGCTGAGGCAGGAGGATCACAAATTTGAGCTCAGCCTGGGCAATTTAGTGATTCAGCAAGACCACATTTTAAAAAGGGGCAGGGGGTGGTGGCTGGGAATGTAGCTCAGTGTGAAGGTCCTGGATTCAATGCTCAGTACCACTAAAAAAAAAAAATTAGACTCAGCTTATGCATTTCTGGCAAGAACACCATAGGCATGAAGTTGTGTTCTCCTCGATGCATATCAGGAAGTACCTGACACCAGTTTGTCCCAACACTGGCGATATTAATGAATAATTTGGTTAAGGCAATCTACAGGTTTTACAATTTCAAGTCAATGTTTTTCTCTTTGTTCTTATTAATAAGTAATTTGTGTGGAGATACTTGAAACTATGCATATGTGTATATACATCCATAAAATAAAATATTGCTGGGTGTGACAGCATGCATGTGTAGTCCCAGCTTCTCAGGAGGCTGAGGCAGGAGTACTGCTTGAGCCCAGTCTTAGCAGCACAGCAAGACCCTTTCTCAATTAACCAAATAATTTATTACTTGGAAATAATTCCCAACTGTCTTAAATACTATCTCTCTTTAAGGTGAAGAGGCCAGAGAGATCCACATGACCTGTGATTGACAAGGTGACAGTATATTGCAGTGAGAAAAAGGAGAGGGTTTTTTTTCAGTAAGTGCCTGTTTCAATCAGATATCCAAATTGGGGAGGAACGGACCAGCCTTGACTTCTATGACACAACACAAACAAGATCAATTAATTCTAAGTGAATTAAGGATTGAGATATGACATGTAAAAATTAGAAATTTGTAAGAGAAAAAATTACTAGAGTATCTTTGTGCCCAAGGTGTAGGCAAAGATTTCTTTTTTGGGGGGCAGGGGTATAGGCAGAGATTTCTAAACTAGATCTGAAAAGCATGAACAAAAAGAAAACATGAAATATTTGCAGTTCATTAAAATTAAGAATTTCTGTTCATCAAAAGATACCCTAAGACAGTGAAAAGTCAAGCCAGAAAGGGAACCTATTTATAAGCCATACACAAAGGACTCTCATGTCCAGATACATGAGAATCTCTGTAATAGGAGGATGGTTATAATCAAATACATTACTGCATGTATGGAAATGTCACAAAGAAACCCATTATGTTATTCAATTAATATGTGCTAATAGTTAGAATTAAAAAATAAAGAGCAAAATAAGAGTTTTAAAAAAGACTTTTACAGGGGGTTGGGACTTTAGCTCAGTGATAGAGCAGTTGTCTAGCAAGCGCAAGGCCCTGAGTTCGATCCCCAGCACCCCTCCCCGACAAAAAGACTCCTACTGAAAATATACAAAAAATTCTACATATTAATAATGGAAATAGAGTCAACTAAGTTAAAAAAATGAACAAAACTTATAAACAATGAAAATGTTCTTCAGTAGATGAATAAAAAACCAGAATTGTGCATTTGTACAACAAAATATTTAGTGCTAAAAATAAATGAGTTACAAATAGATACAAATAGTTACAAATGAGTTACAAATAGATATGGATGAATACTAAATACATATTAATGAAAAAAACTAAAAAAGCTACACACTGTATGATTCTAAGCATATGACACTCTGAAAAAGGTAAATCTATAGAAGCAGTAACAAGATCAGTGGTCTCCAGAGGCTCTGGACAGTGGCAATGCAGGTCACAGGGAGGCAAAAATAGATGGCCCACAGGTTGTTTTGTTTTTTTGGAGGTACTGGGGATTGAACCCAACATCTCATGTATGCTAGGCAAGCACTCTACCACTAAGCTACATCCCCAGCTCTTTCAGATGATTAAACTGCTGTACGATACTGTGATGACAAATATTATTCATTTGTCTAAATCCATAGAGTGTAAAACACAAGGAATTAATCCTAATGCAAACTGTGGAGTTTAGTTATTAATAATGATGTATCAACAATGGTTCATCAATTTTTAAAAATGGTCCAATAGGCAAATGGGTGGATCAGTGTGGAAAGAGGGAGTATATGAACCTTTTTACTTTCACCCAATCTTTCTGAAAATCTAACAGTGCTTTTTAAACAAAAGTATTCTTTAATTGTTTTGTTTTGTTTTTTGAGACAGGGCCCAGGCTGGCCTCCAACTCACAGCAATCCTCCTGCCTCAGCCTCCCAAGTGCTGGGATTACAGGCATGCACTATCAAGCCCTACCCTAAAAGTATTCTTTAAATGACTTGGCATTTAATCTGTGAAAGACATCTTGATTGTTTTCAAGTTTTGGCAATTACAAATAAAGCTGCTATAAACATGCAGGTTCGGGCTTTTGTACAGACACAAGTTTTTAACTCCTTTGGGTGAATATCAAAGAGCATGATTAATGAATCTTATGGTAAGAGTAGTTTAGTTTTGTAGGAAACTGCCAAACTGTCTTTCAGATAGCTACACTATTTTCCACTGCCATCAGCTATGAGTGTGTTGTTGTTACTGCTCTACATCCTTACCAGATTTTGGTGTTAGTGTATTGGATTTCTGCCTTTTCAATAGGCAGTACCTCATTGTTTGTTTTTTTGTTTTTGTTTTTGTTTTTTCCTGGTGCTGGGGATCGAACTCAGGGCCTTGTGCTTGCAACGCAAGCACTCTAACCACTGAGCTAAGTCCCCAGCCCAGTACCTCATTGTTTGAATTTGTAAATCCCTAACAATATGATGTTAAGTATCTTTCCATTTATTTGCCATCTACGTATGTTCTTTGGTGAGGTACCTGTTCAGATATGCCCACTTTTTAATTGGGCTGTTTCTTATCATTAAATGTTAAGAGTTCTTCATACGTTTTGCATACAAGTACTTTACAGGATGTGTTTTACAAAGATTAGATCCCATTTGTGGCTTTGCTTTTCACTCTCTAATGCTGTGCTTCTCAGAACAGAGGTTTTTAATTTTATGAAGTCCAACTTATAATTTTTTTCTTTCATTGATCATACCTTTGGTGTTGTACCTAAAAACTTGTTGCCACACCCAAGATCATCTAGATTTTTTCCTGTTATTTTCCAGAGGTTTTATGGTTTTGCGTTTTACTTTTAGGTATATGATCCATTGCAAATTGATTTTTGTAAAAAGGATAAGGTTAGTGTCTAGGTTCTTATTTTTTGCCCACACCCTGAAAAGTATGCATACAGAAGCTCACTGTCAGGAACACTGTACAAGAAATGTACTCCTGCTTTGGGAGGGATGTCAGACTTCCGAGATCCAAAATAATATTTGACAAATTTTTATGCAGAGAATGCCATAATGCAAAACCAAGTTTGGAAGCCAATGATCCAGTACAACCTTGTCAATTTACAGGTGAGATCCAGTTAGTTAAAACAACTGCAGAGAGTTCCCTACTGAGGGAGTGGCAATGTCAAAGTAGATCTTCCAACTCTAGTCCAATCTTTTTATCAGACTAGAACATTTAATAAACCCTAGACTAGTGTGGCAAGACTGGTTCTTCCTGATATATACTGCATCACAAATAGCCAATGCTTGTCTTCTTCTTCTCTTCCCTTTTGAGCTTTCTTTTCAAAGTACCCATAAGTCATCTATTCAATAACCTATTCTAGAGGGATGCCAGGAATCAATTTACATTTAACTCAAACAAATTTTCTGTCTCATTTTGAAAATAGAGGCTTTTCCTATATTTTAGAACGTTTCATATTTTGCGGAATTACTAAAGGACGCCCTAGCAGAGATTCCACAATCAGTTCTTCAAAATTCTTTCAGTACTACAGGATAGCATTCATCAGAATTTTTTTGGGGGGTGGGTACTGGGGATTGAAGTCAGGGCCTTGTGCCTGCCAGGCAAGTGCTCTAACTACTGAGCTAAATCCCCAGCCCTCATCAGAATATTTTAAAGCTAGATTAATTTATTTTTAATCTTCTTAATCATAATGAGTTTTCATCCTCTTTTATTCATACTACCTTTCCTGATTAAAAAAAAAACACTTCTGGATTTAAAAAAAGCAAAATATGAGATCTGTTTTCTTTTCCATTTGTTATATTAAAATAAATGTGCCAAATTAAACAGTATTTATTCATCTTATTTCAAATGTAATTTTAAAATGCTTTCCTTTAAAAATCTCAAGTTCACTTTCCCCTGGGAAGCTGAGGCAGAAGAGCTCAAGTTCAAGCCCAGCCCAAGCAACTCAGTGACTTAGCAAGACCCCATCTCAAAATTAAAAAAGATAAATTTAAAAGGCTGGTGATGTAGCTCAGTGTAAAGACCCTGGGCTCACTCCCCAGTACTACAAATTAAAAAACAAAAACAAAAAACAAAAAACTGCAAGGCATGGTGATGCATCCCTGTAGCTCCAGTTACTTATGAGGCTGAGGCAGAAGGATCACTTGAGCCCAGAAATTCAAGGCCAGGCTGGGCAATATAACCAGGCTATCTGTCTCAAAAACAAAAGCAAAAACAAAACCAAAAATTAACAGTACCCACGCCTCACAGAGGTGTTGGGAAAAATAAAAAGACATCTTCGTGGGATAGAGATGTAACTCAGTGATAGAGCACTTGCCTACCATGTATGAGGTCCTAGATTCAATCTCTAGTGCAGGAAAAAAAATTCTTTGTGAAGAAATTAAAGGACTACAACTAGATCATGCAAGTGCTCAGTAAATACTGTGGTTCTAGCAGCCTCTTTTCATATTTATAAATACAGGTCTATAAAATGTTAATGATTATAAGGTTATCACATTCAAAGGTTATCACATCTTTGTTTTTTATGTTGGACCTTTAAGTGGCTTTCAATTTTTAAATATTAAAAACAGTAGAATGAACAAAGCTGACTCTTAGGATAATTCTCATCAGAAGAATTTGGTGATCAAAGTAATCATAATCATTATTAGTAGTGCTTAAATATTTCCAATCCTATATATTCTGAGAGTATAGTATGATTGTACTCTCTGTCTCCTTTATGGTTGGGTGATACATGAGACTGGTCCTAGAGGCTATGAATTTGATCAAAAGTAATCTTTGTTACTTCCTGGATGGGGTGTTTAATTGCTTGTGGGAGACTCAAGAGATGTGTCGTCCTCTGCCAGACTCCCAACATTCCCAATAGTGGCTGCTTTATCAGTGAGTATGGCACAGAACAAAGCCCTCAGCCGACCCACAAGGGACATGTGGCCTGGGCAAAACAAAACAAAACAAAACAAATCCCAAAAAAACAAAACCAATAAACAACAGAAAACTAAACCATTGTTCTTTTAAGTCACTCAGTTTTGGGGTTGTTTGTTAACACCATATAATCTAGCCTATTATGGCTACTATGAATAATACCCATTCTTGAAGTTTTTGAAACAATTCACTGAATTGCCAGAATGGTTTACACATAGCCTCTTTAAATCTCAATTTCTAAAAGATTCAATCTAAGTCTTTGAATCACCCCAAACACTGACGTAAAAATAGACCAACCAGATGGCAAAACTGAAATATCTAAGGACCACGTTTATCACACACACACAAAAAGACAAGGTATCCCCACAATCCCAAAATATAATGGGTAGGGACAAAACGTTAACAACCACAAAAAATTCACGGTACTGTGCTTGTGCAGGAAGAACCAAAGGGAAGTAGTGGAGTGTCAGATGGACCTAAGAACCCCAAAATTGTAACATAAGACTAGAAAGCATAGCGGATCAAAGAATAAGAGATAAACTTGGAAGGGGTCACACACAATCCGGTATCAAGTGAACCCTCAAAACTACTAGCTAGGGGGCCGGGGATTTAGCTCAGTGGTTAGAGTGCTTGCCTAGCAAGCACAAGGCCCTGAGTTCAATCCCCAGAACCAAAAAACAAACAAACAAATAAACAAACAAAAAAACTACTAGCTAGGACAGCTGATTTAGAAAAACTATCCTATACGAAATCTTCAAAAGTTCAGGAAAACTAATTTCACATAAAAATGACTAACATAAAAATTTCAAGGTCAAAAAAAATAAAATAAAATAAAATTTCAAAGTCAAATTCCACACAAAGTTATCTTTAAAAAGAGAAGGGACAGCTGAGCGTGGTGGAGCACTCTTGTATCAAAGCACTTGGGAGGCTGAGGCAGGAGGATCACTGTGAGTTCATGGCCAGCCTGAACTATGTAGTGAGATCCTGCCTCAAAAAAGTTTTTTATTTTTTTTTTTATTTTTTATTTTTTTTCCTGGTGCTGGGGATTGAACTCAGGCCCTTGTGCTTGCAAGGCAAGCACTCTAATCACTGAGCTAAATCCCCAGCCAAAAAAGTTTTTTAAAAAATTTAAAAGAAAGAGAGAGAGAAGGAACAGATTAACATTTCTATAGACAAGACATATCAAAACTGTAACTTATTTCACAATAAGTTACAAGATATTAAGAAAATGACAAAATCAGAATAAGGTAAGAAAAAATCAGAAAAGAATTAGAAAAGAAAAAAATCATTTTAGAAATGAAGGCTGAACTAGAAAGAAAACAGAAGCAAAAAAAACCCTCATATCTTAACAAAAACAGGAAAAAAGTTTTTAAAGTAAAATAAATTTTAAAAGATAAAAGATTTAAGAAAAAGTTTCTAATACAGAAGACAGTCAAACGAGCTTTAAGATGCTGATAAGTAAGAAACCCTGGGGCTAGAGCTGCCCATCATGACACAACACTTGCCTAGCCTGCACAAGAATCTGAATTCAATCCCAGTACCACAAAAAATATTAACAACAAATCCCTTAAGAAGAAGGCCAAAGCAATATTGTGGGACAAATACTAAATGGCTATAATTCAAGAAAACTGTCTTTAAAGAAGACAAGTGAACAATTTAATGAGAGTGCAGAGCATTTTCCTAGCATATGCAAGGCCCTGGGTTCAATCCCTGGTACTGGGGAGAGAGTGTGAGAGAGAGGAAGAGAGACCAACTGGCAGACACACACAGACAGGGAGCGCTCCTTTAGGTATCAGGGCTGAAAGGGCATGCCAGGTTATAATAGAAATAAAATTAAGCTTTATGCCAGGCTTTATGCCAGAAGACAATGGAGTAATAAATCTTAAATATTAAAAAAAACTATAGCCAAGGTTATTATATCCAGTAAAACTAACTTTCAAGTATAAAGGACACAAGCCATGTCAACACACAAAACCTTAGAGACCATTGTCCTCATGAGCATTTCCTAAAAAATCTATTAGACTCTAGTAACTAGAGAGTGAGCATCAGACAAATAACTAAACAACTAAGGAGATTAAGACATAAGGAGGGTGGTAAAAGTCACTTGCAAACTAAGACTAAAAAAGAAGCGACAAGATATATCATGTAGAGGTACAAATCCCCTGTGATGAATGTAATCACTATGTACGTCTAAAATGTACCATTAAAATAAAATTAAAAAAAAAACAAGACTAAGATTAAGAGAAAGAGCACACAGCGTAGAATGACTATGTGTGCAGACAATGTAGTACTTACAGTACAGTGCACTTAGGAAATGAGAGTAAAATAGCATCTGCAAAGTAGTTAACTTCATAATCATATTGGTAGTGGTAGTGCTAATATTGTTATTCTCAAAGTATCGTGTATATAATGTGGGATAAAACAAATGAGTAAATTATGTGATATGCCAATTATATTTTCCCCTTTGTCTTTGAAAACTAGTATTCTTGGCTTAGAAGGAGATAAATATATAAAAAAGGTTAACTAAAAGCAAACAAAATAAAAACTCTGTAGTTCTGAAATGGAATTGGAAATGACAATATTCCTGAAGTGTTTTAGTTTAAACAATATACATGGGCTGGGGATTTAGCTCAGTGGTTAGAGTGCCTGTCTTGCAAGCACAAGGCCCTGAGTTCCATCCCTAGCACCAAAAAAAAAAAACAATATACACAAATAAGACTAAACATATATTCAACTTTTATAAAATTATATAAAATGCCACACCTCCCACATTTATCCACTGAAAGCCTAGAAACAATGACCAGGTAGCAGTGAGTATTCCTAACATGATTACAGTCTTGAAATTACAATTCCAGGTCTGCAGTAGGAAATGTGCAGGACTCCGGAAATCTTACACCAAGCAGCAAGGAAGCCACTAAAAATTCCTAGGGTCTCTGGCAATTTCTTAGAAAGTTAAACAAAAGTTTACCTAAGACCTAGGATTTTGCCCTTAGGGATCTAAGAGAAATGAAAACCCAGAGCCACACAAAAACTTCACAGCAGATTATTTCTAAGAGCCAAAAAGTGGACATATTCAAAATGTCTATCAATTTGTGAGTTAATATATAAAATCAATATAAAAATGTGGTATGGCCATAAAATAGAATACTATACAGCAATAAAAAGGAATGAAATACAGACAATACATGCTACAATGCAAATGAACCTCAAAAACATAATATTAGGTAACAGAAACCAGTCAGGAAAGGCCACATATTACATAACTCTCTCGATATGAAATATCCAGAATAGGCAAATCCTTAAAAACAGAAAGTAAATTAGTGGTTACAAGAGCCCAAGGAGAGGGGAAATGGAAAGCAACTGCTAATGGTACAAGTTTTCTTTTAGGAATAATAAAAATTATTCTGGAATGAGATATGGTGATGGCTGCATAATTCTATAAATTGCTAAAATTTTTAAGTACACTTAAAATGGGTAAATTTTATATGTCATAAAGATTTAAAAAGAAAAACTTTAAATGTACTTAGAAGGGGTAAATTTTATGTTATACTTCAATAAAGCTTAAAAAGAAAGGGAAAATCTCAGAGTTATGTCAAAAGGACGTAACTATCATGAGTATGCAATCACAGAAAACTCTACAACAGGAGCACCAAGGCACAACCCCAAGGCAGCTGTCGGGGTACACACAATCTTCATGTTCTTCCCCTCTGGTCATAGGTGGACCCAGTGAGTATCACTCCCATGCTTAGGTTACCAATCAGTTCACTTTTTAGTTAATCAAAAGGGAGATGGGGGTTGAGGATCTAGCTCAAGTGGTACAGCAGAGCACACCCCAAGTTTGATCCCCAGCACCCCTGCCAAAAGAAAGATTATCCTGGGTGGGTCTGATCTAACCAGGTAAACCCTAAAAGAAGGTGAATGTCAAAGAGATGCTCTCCCACTGGCCTTGAAGACAAAACAAACTACTGTTTGTGAGAGAAGCCAGTCATGCAGCAAGAACCTGAAGGCAGCCTCTAGAAAGGAGACAGTGGTCCCAAGCCAACAGCATAGGAAAACCAGGACTTCAGTCATAGTGCTTGCTATAAGGATATTATTTCTGCCCAAAGCCTAGAAGATGATCCAAAACGTCAGATAAGACTGCTACCTCCAGTTGATTTCGGCCTGTTAAGTCCCTCAGTAGCATAAATGAATTGAATGAATGTATGTATGTATGTATGTATGTATGTATGGGGGGTACATCTAGCATATCTTCTCCTTTTTATATGAGCTGTACCAAAACAACCAATGAATACAAATGTAAGTAAAAACAAAATGAAAGAATTAAAATAATCCTCATTTTACAACACATGATGAATGAAATCAGTCTGGGTATTGAGCATCAACAGTTGCAGAAGAGAAAAAAAGAGAAAGAAAACCAAACAGTAGGTATCCCCAATGAAAAAAACACCCCACACCTATATTCTTGCCAAGAGTCCGATCTGTCTAGTAACCAAAGAAACGTAAATTAAAACAGTAAGATCAGGGCTGGAGATTTAGCTCAGTAGTCGAACGTTTGCCTAGCAAGTGCAAGGCCCTGAGTTCGATCCCCAGCACCCCCAAAAAAGTAAAATTAAATTAAAAACAGTAAGATCATTTTGCCTGTCAAAATAACAAAAGTGGGTGCTCGCTTTGGCAGCACATATACTAAAATAACAAAGTGACAAAGTGATATTCAATGCTGCCATGTGTGAAACAAGGCAACATAGGTGAATCAATGCTCATAAACTTTCCAAATTAATATGTATTAAGATGCTCCAAATACTAGTCTTTGGGCCCGAAAACTCACTTTAGGCATCTATTCTAATGAAATAATCTCATCCTATAGAATCTGGAGAAAAGTTTATGTTCATAATGCCAACGATATGATGGTATATTAAAAGCTAGCTAAACAATATAAACTATTTAAATATCCAGCAATAGGAAAAGGTGTGTTTAATATACAGTCATATACCACATAATGCTGTTTTGGTCAACAACAAACTGCATACACAATGGTGGTCCTGTGAAGTTCTAAAGGAGCCAAGAAATCCCTATCACCTTGTGACTTGAGCCATGGTAACACTGCAAGGCATTACTGGTCATGCTGGTGCAAACAAACCTACTGCACTACCAGGTGCATAAAAATGTAACACATACAATTATGGATAGTATACGATAGTTGATACCAATAATAAAAATTACACTACTGATTTATGTATTTATTATAATAAGCTTTCACTATTTTAGAGTGAACTACTTATTTAAAAAAACAGTAACAGTAAAACAGTCAAGCAGGTTCTTCAGGCAACATTCCAGAAGGCACTGTTATCAAAGGAGCTCACAGCTCTTAAGCATGTCACTGCCCCTCAAGACCTTCCTGTGGGACAAGACATGGAGGCAAAAGACAGTGATACTGATAATCTGACTGTGTAGGCCTAGGTTGACATGTATTTGTGTCATTTTTAACAAAAATGCTTAAAAAATAAAAATAATTTTAAAACAAAAATTTAAATAGGTTATACCATAATAGCCTGGCTGTGTAAAAGGCTATACCACTTAGGTTTGTGTAAGTACACTAAGCAGTCTGCACAATGATGAAACCACCTAGATACATTTGTCAAAAATGTATCCCATCTGGGCTGGGGATTTAGCTCAGTGGTTAAAGTGCTTGCCTTGCAAGCACAAGGACCCGAGTTCGATCTCCAGCACCAAAAAAAAAAAAAAAAAGTATCCCATCAAATAACACTCACTGTACACAGATGTAATACAGTAATAAAAGCAGAGAAAACAGGGAAAGTGCACTCAAATTTTTAACAGTGAATTATTTCCATGATGGAACTATCTGATGGAACTATCATATTTTAGCCCAAACTATCTACCACACACACATATATATATTACTTTAACAAGCACAGGGATCAAGATTCATCCTTCCAGGTTAAGAATCTTTCTTGTAAATGTTCGAACCAACCAAGGATTTTAGCTGAACTTCAGGGAAAAATTCCTATCTCTAACAATATCATTCAAATTTAGAGCACAGACTATTTTCATGACTAATCTTAATATTCTACAACTAAGTAATTCTGTCAAACAGAAGATTTACCTTTCCTGAAACAGACTCTCCATCATAGAAGAGATAGTGTTTTTCTACTTTGCCATCTTCAGTCTTCATCTCTGCCATCTTCCTTGTTTCCCCATCATTAAGGACAACGTCAATCTCACAAATAGGACCAAAAAAGCCTCCGAGAAAACTCTAAAATAAAATGAAAATGCTTGTAATTATCATGTTTAGCCAATCATCACATTTTGTAATTCAAATTTAGTTATCTTTGTCCTTCAGTTAGACTACAAATATATGAGTTCACGAGATGTAAGAACTTACATCAAATTCTACATCAAAAGTGAACAAACAGGCTGGGGATTTAGCTCAGTGGTTAGAGTGATTGCGTTACAAGCACAAGGCCCTGAGTTTGATCCCCAGCACCAAAAAAAAAAAAAAAAAAAGTGAACAAACTTGAGTACCTGCATAATCTAATGTACATGTAAACATTTGTTGAGAGATTCTGTTATGATTTATCACCAAAAAAGATACTAAAACAAAAAACAAAAAACAAAAAAGCCTAAACAAATTTAATACATTCACAATGGGGCCATAATTCATATGTCATGCTGCTAGGCAACTTGAACCACTGGCGCTACATGCCTGACTGTCCCATCAGGTGTTTTTTTTTAATTAATTTTATTAATAAAAAGACCAATAAAAGTGCTTAGATCTGTTTGTACCACCAGTGGTACAACTCGCCCAATGGGACAGTCAAGGCACGTACCACTGGTGGTTCAAGGAAACAGAAACATGTTAAATACGCTATAATTTCAATCATTTCCATAGATAATCTCTATAATCAAATACTACTAGAAATGTAGGAAGACAATTCTTAACATCTATGTTTGAAAAGTTACCTTTCATTATACCTCTATGAGGTTCTTACATTATAGCAGAACTTATACAACCCAAATTATTTTTTTCATATTACTCCTATAAGCCCAAATGAATTAGTACAACTTACTCTTTATTAGAAAATCTACTGCTTTATTAGATCAGCACATGATATGTTATACTGTGTAAGCCCTTTGAGTAAAACTAGCTGTAATGGATGAGATTAATGAAATTTCTGTGGATTTTTCCAAAGAAAATGTACAACCTTCTTTTGTAAATCCTGAATATGACTGAAATACAAGGATAAAGTATAATTGCTTTTCAATGCCAAAACACAATTAGTTGGGAATAATCAACTAATAATGAACAGAATCCATTAGCAATTCTGATACTAGATAGTTATGAATTACTTTTGTCACCAGTGAAAGCTAATCTTTTTTAATTTATACAGTTATTCTATGGTGTTGTTCTATATCCCTTCTTACTCTTCACTATGAAACAACTAGAGCAACCTTTTGAAAACAAATCTGGTATCATTCCCTGCTTAAAATTCTTCAATGGACTAGTGAACTTATAAGATAACTGCTTTAGAAAATAGTTTGGCATTATCTGGTAAGGCTGCAGATGTGTACATCCCATGACCCAGCAATTCCACCCCTGGAGAGACAGTATACCCTACATCAGTCATGGCAAACCTTTTAAAGACGAGTGCCCAAACTGCAACCCAAAACTCATTTATTTATCACAAAGGGCCAGCACTGCAATTAAACCTGAATACTGAGGTTTTAGTTTAGAAAAAACAACTCATACATTAAAATATTTTGTATTTAAAAGAGTAACATGGGTACCATAGGTTCCCCACCACTGCCCTAGACAGAAACTCTCATATACATTAACCAGGAGGCAAAGTTCATAAACAGCCACAAAGAGCAACCCAAATATCAATCAACAAGATAATGCACAAATAAATTTTAATTTATTTGTATACAATGGGAATAATTAACAGCAATAGAATTAAAAAGATACAATTATGTATATGAAGATGAATTTCATACACATAAATTGACTGAAAGAGGACAAACAATATACATTAGGACTCCATGTCATTCTTTTTTTTTTTTTTTTTTTTGGTGCTAGGGACTGAACTCAGGGCCTTGCGGTTGCTAGGCAAGCACTCTAACCACGGAGCTAAATCCCCAGCAGGATTCCATGTCAAAAACATGTAATGTACATTATAATATTAGAAGTTTTAAAGTGGATGGAAAATAAAGAGAGCTGGGGCAGTAATTCTGTTTTTCTGATCTGAGCACTTGGTATATAGGCCTGGGTACACAGGCATGTTTGTAAAATTCATCAAGCTACATGTTGATCTGCGCAATTTTTTTGTAGGTAACACTTAAATTGTTACTTTACACCCATTAGCACAATGTATTCCATAATATGGCCTACATGTATCTAGCTCTACCTATCTCTCCAGCCACATCAACCACAAACAGCTGGAGTTCTTTCTGCCACAGTTCATCAAACTTGCCAGGATCCTTAACCTATTGCCAAGCGAAGTACCTTAACCTAACTCATTCATCCTTTAAATTCCAGTTTGACCCATCTCCATAAGGGTTTTCCCTGACTTGCTGATCTAGATTCTCCAAATTTAGTTCTCGAAAGGTTGATTTTAGTGTCTGACTCTCCAACTGCACAGCTAACTCCATTAAGACAGACAGCTTATCTGTTGCTCAATCCAGAAGACACAATGCCTATGGCAGTATGTGTTATTTAATATGGAGAAGGCACTCAAATACTTTATTTGTTGAGCAATAAACTAATTTGGAATACATACACACCATTCTAATAATAGAAAGTAAGTGACTATGCAAAAGAAACTGGACTAATTGTTAAGACCAGGCCTTTCCAAGCAAATTAGCAATGGTTGCTGTAGCATGTGGAGCACGGAACATGTGCTAAATCTAAGCTCTGTCCTCAGCTGGCCAGGTAATACCAAGGACACTAATGTGCCTCTTAAAGCTGTGGAAGTCACAGGTGGATACTATGATCAAACAAGAAAGTGTTCTCCCAAATTCTGCACTTGCTTCTTTGTTTTCATTACTCCTATATTAAGAAAGGGGATTATAATTTAAAGAAAACAACTGCAAGAATTGCCAGATTATTAATTTTGACACATTCCACACAAACAGCAAATTTTTTTGACATGATGTTTTAATCTTTCCTGGCAACATTATAGATGACACTGAAGTCTTAACCAGAAAACTAATTTTAATCAGAAAACTAAACTAATTCAGAGAAAACAAAAAGCATCCATGATAGGTATACACACTACTCATTCCTAGTTAGCTTTCATGCTCCAAGTCAAACTCAAAACTTGCTCAAAATGGCAAATTTGGAATAATAAATTTTCCCCTGAGAGATACCGATATGAAATACAGAGCAACTCAAAAATCAATCAGTTGGTAACTAATTATCAAATATGTGCAAATAACTGAGCCAGCAAGGAGGGGAGGCTGCTGTATGAGGGGAACAGAGTGGGGAGGGGAAGAGAAGAGAAGAGCCAGGGAGAATAGACAAATTAAAATACAAGTAGCTTTTAAATAACTAGACAGACTGCAATATATGACTAGCAAACCATAGCAACTGTTTTTACAGTGTTCTAACCTTGGCCTAACCCTGTGTTAACATGCAAGATTTTTCATATAACTTGTAAACTCTATTTAAGCATTACCATCTAGCAAAACTTACATGCATGTGGGTACATAAAACGGTAACAAACTTTCTGGTCCTTCTTGAAGAAATTTCAGTAAATCGGGGGATGAAAAGAAATACAACTCAAAGTGAGGCGGTAACAAGGCTCTCAAAATTTATTCACTGAGCCCACACACCATGAAACAGCAAATTTTCATACATACATTATATTTGTACCCATTTCAATGCTTTAAAGCTTTACAATTTCAGTAATGTTTAGAGAGTAATTTGAAAATAAATTTATCTGGGGAAGAGGAGGGGAAAAACAAGATACATCCTGTACAGGTATAAAATAACCATGATGAATGTGACCCTTATGTATACAATGTATACAATGTACCAATACATGCTCTTGGTAAAAAAAATTTTTAAAAATTAAAAATTTTAAAAAAAGAAAATAAATTTCTCTTGAGCATAATTCAGAAATCTCAGTAAAAGTACTAATTACACACTTAAGCAAAAAAGGGTGGGCTTTTTAAATTTTCAAATTATATTCAGTTAAAGGCATCTTCCTTAACTCCCTGACTAAGCACCGTCCCCAGTAATTCCCTCTCAGTATTTACCACATCTGTAGTTTCCACGTTAAACAACTATTTTACACAAATCGGTAATTATCTCCTAGATCGTAAGCCATAACAGACCAAGCAGTTTTGCTTAGAGCCCTGGGCGCACCTAAGTTTTTAAATTAAAGGAAAAAAACCTTCAAAAATGAACATATCTTTTAAAAAATAAAAATAAAAGCAACACGATTTCTTCCAAAATTATTTAGTCCAGGCGACTTCAAAGAAAGAAAAAAACCTGGCTTGGCCTTTACCTGAAAGTCTCAAGCAGTTGACGGTCATGAGCTCTGGGAAAGGAGGAAGTAAATGAGAGCACACAGTAGGTGCTCAGGGTATGCACGACAAATGAATAAACGAACACTACCATAAAACAGGTCAAATGAGATCCAATCTAACGGGGTTGGAGACCCACAAAGTTAACCAACCACCCTGCCCACGCCGGCGCTTCCCTCTAACTGTGGTTAGAGTACTCTATCCCCCTCAATCCCCTTCTTCCTAGGCCGTTTCCACACCCAGAGCGTTAAATTAGAGCAGTGGCTCGGGAAGGAAACGAGAGCTAAGCCGGGACTCGCAGGCAGAAGCTGGTGTGTTACTGAAAGACGGCCCCATTCCGACACCCTTGGCTTTTCCGCTCTTCCGTTCTACAAGTGTCAACATCCAGCCCGAACTAGGGTCATGAGATCGCAAAATGTCACCCTGTCTAGATTTTTAAACAACGGAGTTCAGGGAAGCTCGTGACCCCGGGAGTGACCACGTCTCTCCGAAGTCCGGAACTCCGGGTCACCCAGCCAGTGTGGAAGCGAAAAGAGGCTGCCGGAGGATCGGAGGAACCGGCTACCTTGGGAGGGGACGCCGCTTCGAGCCCCCGCCGAGGCGGAGACCGGGAACCCCGCCAGGGCCCCCAGAGCCGCTCGAGGAACATGGGCGGGACAGCGCGCCACCTCTGCAGGTGCGCGGGCCTCGCCCAGACCGGGACGAGGCGGCGACGCCCGCTGCCCCAAGCGCGGTAGCCCGACGGGCCTAACCCGCTCCCAGCCCGCTCGCCCGCCCCTTCCTCCTGCGGCGCCGCACCCGCCGTTGGCCGTCCGGCCTCGCGCTCCGGGGCGAGGCTGGAGACTGGCGCGCGGGCCACCGCGCACTCACCATTGTCAGCGCCGCCGCCGCCGCCGCCGCCGTACCCCCCAGTTCACTCTTCCCTCAGGGAAACTCTCGTCCCGGCTCCCTCCACCCCGGCGCCCGCCACGTGACCTGTGAGCTCGACGCACGTGACCACCCCTTCATCTCGCCCCACCCCCTGCAGCGGTCCCTCGGCCGGCCTCTTGCACCGCCCTACTGCCTGCTGGCTGGCCAGTCCCTCCCGGAGAGGGACTGGGGGCGTGGCCTCGTGCTCCTCCCCGCGGGGACGGGGCGGGGCCACCGCGAATAATTTATGGGAGGGGCCTGGGCGAAGGTAGTTCCCCGGGTCCTCCCCGCCCCGCCCCGCTTTGTGTCACGTGACCGGCAGTGTGCTAGCCTAGTTGTCGGACTCGCCCAGTTCCTGCACCGGGTGGAAGTTGGAGTGGGCGGGAAGGACCAGAGGGAGGATTTGTGCGGAAGCACTCTTCTGTGGGCTGCTGTGTTCCCAAGCCGAATGGGGTCCGTTACCGAGGCCTCGCAAAAGATGTGCTCTTAATCCGGACCTCAGATGTTCTTCCACTTCTTCTGAGCTCAGCTCAGCTCCCCTCCCTCTGAGGCTGCTGGGTTCTGAGAACTTGTTAACTTTCCAGCCTCCGCAGAGAAGACCAATAAGGGGTGGAAAAATTCTTAGAGTATGACATCTGCTGCTTCCTAAAACCCAGGGGGAGCTTGTGACCGACCCATCCCGGGCTGTGGAGGGGGAATCAGAAATCCACTGTTCCCTGCCCTTCTGGGGAGGGACTAGCTTCCTGAAAAGTCCGTCGAGACTGCTGAAGTATATGGCTTTAGCTGTGTCCTAATAATTGTACTATAAGCCTAGAGGATCTCCAGATGAATGAAATACTGTTTAGGATCTCAAAAACTGAATCACCACAGCATTGTATTCATAACCTAAAGAGAAAGAAAAATGTTCTGTAATTATCCCTATTGTAGTGAAAGAAAATCAGCTTGGGGAAGCAAGGCCATATGGAATCAGTGTAGTCTCCAAGACTGAATTAAAACCACAAGTCAACAACCAAAGAAAGTCAGCCAGAAAGTGCCACAAATACTTGGAAACCAAGCAGCATAATTCTAAACCTTTGGAAAAGTAAAGATCAGTGGCATTTTAAAAATTATTTGAAAAAAAGATTGTTTGAATTGAAAGATAGTATTAGGTTGACAACATATCAAACTTTGTCAGACAACTGATACAGTGGTTGGAAATTTTGTAGTTTTAAATGCTTAAATTTGAAAAATAAATTAGGCGTGGTGCCGCACGCCTGTAATCTTCTCACTCAGCGGGAGGCTGAGGCAGGAGGATCGCCACAGTTCAAAGCCAGCCTGGACTACACAGTGAGTTCAAGACAAGCCTGAACTACATAGAGAGACCCTGTCTCCAAATAAATACATATATACATACATACATAAGTGTAAGAGTAATCTAAGTGTCTACATGAGGAAGCTCTTTTTAAAAAGCAAATTCGCCTGTGGGTAAAGGGGGAATATATAATTTAATTTTGCTGTGACCCTAAAACTATGCTTTGAGAAGTCTTTTTTTGTTGTTGTTAGCCCTTGCATCAAATGATTTTTACAAGGGTGCCAAAACCACTCAATGAAGGAAGAACTCTCCCCAAATGATGTTCAGAAAATGGGGTACCCGCATGCAAAAGAATGAAATAGGACTTTTATTTTAAACTACATTCAAAAATTAGCTCAAAATAGATTAAAACATAAGCATAGGACCTGAAACTATAAAACACTTAGAAAAGGGAAGAAGATGTATCTTCATCACCACTAAAAATTAAAATTAAATTTAAATTTTAACTCCTAGAAGAGAGCATAGAGGAAAGCCTCACGATCTTGAACTTACAATGATTTCTTGGCTATTACACCAAAAGTACAAGTGACAAAGGCAAATGGACAAATGGGGCCACATAAAACTTTAAATCATTTATAGATGAAAAGGCACAATCAACAGGATGAGAAGGCAACCAATGGAAAAGGAAAGAAAAATTGCACAAAATATATTTTGTAAGGCTTTGGTAGCCATATATGTAAGGAACTCTTCTGTGTCTCACTTCATTTACTAATCATAATGATTTTAATGGGGTTGGGGATTTGGTTCAGTGGTAGAGTGCTTGCCTAGCAAGCTCAAGGCCCTGAGTTCAATCCCCAGCACCCCCCCAAAAAAAGATATCCAGCTGATCATAATGGTTTTGAAATTCATTAATGTTCCATGTATCAGCAATCTCTGCCTTTTTGTTGCTTAGTAGTATTCCATTGTGTGAACCAAACACAGAATATTATTTTTCTTGTTAATGGACCTAAAACTATAAAGTATTTTTTTCTATTCTGAATAGAGTGCTATCAACATATAACAAGTCTTCTGTGAACATAACCAAACTAGAATTTCTGGGTAAGAGTATATTTAAATTGTGCAAGAGATTTATACATTTTCCAAAGTGATCATGTCATTTTATCCTCTTGACAGCATTGTAGAAAAGTGTAGCATCTATATTTTGTGTTGTCAACATTTTTAATAGTAGCCATTTCTAGTGGTATGTGATTATGTTGCTGTGACTTTAATCTGAGTTTTTAATGATTAATAATGTTGAGTACTCAACAACCAATGAATGGCTAAAGAAAATGTGGTCCTTCTACACAATGGAGTACTACACTGCCATAAAAAAGGATACACTGGAGTCATTCATATGTAAATGGTGTTCCTTGAGAACATACTTTTAAGTGAAATAAATCAGACACTCGTGAGTACACATCGAATTGTTTCTCTGATATGAGAAACCATAACTGTAAATAAGGACAAAGAGGTGTAATAAATATTATATAAAAAGAAGATAATATACAAAGGAGAGGAGTACTAGAAAGAAAGAAGGGGGAAAAGCAGAAAGGCAACAAAGGAAAGAAAAGGGAAAGGTAAAATATGGGAAATTATGAATAAACTTGCTGTAAATAGGGAGGGAGGGAATGGGAGGGGTGGGGAAGAGGGAGGAGAACCAAGATGCATCATGTACAGGTACAAAATAAATGAGATAAATGTGACCATTGTATGTAAAATGTACCAATACATGTTATTGGTTTAAAATAAAAATAAAAAAATAATGTTGAGCACTTCTTCATGTGGCTTATGGGCCATTTATATACCTCCTTTGTGAAGGGTCTGTCAAGATTGCCAATTTTTAGTTGGGATGTTTATTTTCTTATTATCAAGTTATAGTTTATTAATTGTTTTGAATCTAAATTCTGTATCAAATGTATTAATTGCAAATATTTTCTCTGACACTGTGGCTCACCTATTTGTTTTCTTAACAATGTCCAGTAATGACTCAAGAATTTTGACTTTTGCCCAGCATGGTGGTACACATCTGTTATCCCAGCACTTGGGAGGCTGAGGCAGGGGGATCTCAGAAAGTTCGAGGCCAGCCTGGGCTACATAGCAAGACCCTGTCTCAAAAAAACAAAACAAAACAAAAAATCTGATCCATCTCAAATTAAATGTTGTAAATACCATAAGGTAAGATCAAAGGTCTGATTTGAGGACCTACATGGTTCCAGCAACATTTATTGAACATGCTCTCCTTTCTCCCATTAAATAGTTCTGGCGTGTTTGTCAAAAATCTTTTTTTGGGGCTGGGGATTTAGCTCAGTGATTAGAGTGCTTGCCTTGCAAGCACAAGGGCCTGAGTTCAATCCCCAGCACCACAAAAAAAAAAAAAAACCAACTTTTTTTTTTGTCAAAAATCTTTGACTGTCAAGTGGAGGGCCTCTGTTTAGACTTTCTGTTCTATCCCATTCATCTATTTGCTATCTTAATGTAAAACCATATTGTCTTGATCACTAAAACTTTGTAATAAGCCTTGTCATAAGACAGCATAATTAGTCCAACTTGTTCTTTTTCAAGAGTCATTTGGTTATCCTAAATTCTTTATATTTCAATATGCATTTTTGAATTGTCAGTCCTCTTTTACCACCAAAAAAACAAAACAAAACAAAACAAAACAAAAACCTGGGATTTTGGTTGGAATTGAGTTTAACCTAGAGTTCAGTTGGGAAAAACTGATACCTTAACTGTGTTGGACCTTCCAATCCATAAGCATTGTATACGTCTCTATTTATAGTTTTAATTTCTCTCAGTAATGTTTTGCAGTTTTCAGTGTCTTACATATTTTGAGTTAATTTATTTCTAAGTATTTGTATTTTTGACACTATTATAAATTGAATTTTAAATTTTCATTTTCAATTGTTCATTGCTTTTATGCATGCGTGTGTGTGTGTGTGTGTGTGCACGTGTGTATATGACTTTTCTATATTGACTTTGTATTTTGCAACCTTTATAAATTTCTTTGATAATTTCCTCCCTTCACTTTTCTCTCCTCTTTTCATGGATCTTCCGTTAGACATATATTGGGCTTCCTGAGTCGATTGTCATTTCCTTATTTTTGTTTTCCATTTTCCATCTATATGGCCTTTTGTTGTCCCTTCTCTAAGATTTTTCAAATTTCATGTTCCAACTCTTCTAATGATTTCTTATTTTTATTTATTTTTGGGAGGTGCTGGGGATCGAACTCAGGGTCTTACACTTGAGCTAAATTCCTAACTCTGTAATGATTTTTTATCACAGTAAGTCCCCAACTTAGGAACATCCAAGCTGCTGAGGATTTAGCTCAAGTGGTAGAGTGCTTGCCTAGCAAGCACAAGGCCCCAAGTTGGATCCCCAGCACAAAAAAAAAAAAAAATCCGAGTTGTGAACTTTCATACGTGTACTGTATAAGACCCACTTTGTCAGATTGCCAATGAAATCTGACTCACCAACGTTCTTCCAGAAGGGAACGAGTTTGTAAATCAGGGATTTACTGTACTGTGTTATGGTAGCCAGGTTCTAAATGGCCCTCAATGACCCTCACCTTCCATTGTCCCTACCCTTGTGTAATCTCTTCTGAAATTCCCTCAAGGTTGGTCTATGAGACCGACAGAATAAGGGAAAAATGATGATGCTTCACTTCTAAGGCTGCTCTGACTTGTTTTCCATTGGGTCATGTGGTTCTGAAGAAGTCAGGGCAATGTCCTGTAGCCCCTTGGAGAGACCACCTAGGAACCAAAGCCCACGTGAATCACATACCAGCCCGCCAGCTGCGTGTGCGCTGTCTTGGAAACCAAGCCTCTCTCCCAGCCAGGTCTTCAGATGACTGCAGCCCCAGCCAACATCCTGAGCACAGTTTCATGAGACACCTCCTTCACAGATGTCTTAGTTACTTTTCTCTCGTTGCTGAGACAAAATACCAAACACCCAAAGTTAGGGGAAGAAAGGTTTATTTAGCTTACAGTTTGTAGAGGTTTCAGTCCACAGTCAGCTGGGTCCAACTCAGGGTGGCCTGGCAGACAGGCAGAAGTCAGCAAGGTAAGCAAGGGATGCAAGCAAGCGGGCTAACCAGCTTCTTCCTGTATTTTATATTTTATCCAGGCTACCTGGTTTTAGAGTGGGCAGTACTCCCACCCTTAATCCTAATGCCCTTAATCCTAGTATCACATCCTTGATCCCAGCAGAACCAGGCCAAACCAATCAGTGGACTAATTTAGTAATCACACACTTCGGTCCAGCTACCTTTTACCACATGAGGCTTTGGGGGGACACCTAGACACAAATCGTAACAACAGAACCACCCAGATGATCTATGTTTTATAATCAAAAACGATGAAATTTTTAAATGTTTATTATTTAAATGTTTATTATTATTGTTTTTAGCCACTATGTTTTGAGGTAATTTATTACATAGCAATAGGTAACTAATGCATGCTATTATATTTTTAACTTCCAGAGTTCACTCTTATTCTCTGAAACTTCTATCTCATTAACATTCCATCATTGTGAACATAAAGAAACAAAAATGTCCAGCAACCAACATGCAAACATTCAAAAATGTAGATTTTAGATGAACATGGCAGTGAACACTTGAAATCCCAGCTTAGGAGGCTGAGGAGGATGATAAATTCGAGGTCATCCTTAGCAACTTAGCAAGATACCTGTCTCAAAAATAAATTAATTAATTAAAATGTAGATTTGTGCATAAATCACTGATGTAATTTCCTCCATAACAAATCACCACCAAGTAGTTGCCTGATTGGGATAACAAAGGTCCTACTTCCTGTAGATTAATGATACATACTTCACCATTCATTTATAAAGTAGGCGTGTAACTGATAAAATTATTTCAGTCCAGAAATACTCATCAGTTTGGTGCAGTGGTTCTCAAAGGGGGAAGCATTTTCTCCCCAGTGTGCACTTGGCAATGTCTGGGGTCCTTTTGACTGTCAGGTCTAGGGAAGGGTACAATCAGGCATCTCGTGGGCAGAGATCAAGAATGCTGTTAAACATCCCACAATAAACAGAACAGCCCCCACAACAAAGAACTATGCTGCCCAAAATGTCAATAATGACAAGGCTGAGTAACCCTGGTTCAGCATAAACCTAAGAAGACAGAGTTCTGAAAGATCAATTCTATTAAAATTTTAAAGTGACTCAAATGGCAAAATAGACAACGTGCTGTGAGAATGGAGACCAAAAGCTTCTGCCCAATCAATCATCCCCTTCTCTTTACTGCATTAGTATTTTGTTATAACTTGAGAAGCGTAAAATAAAATGCATGACAGTTGTTTGTGTTCCCCCTCTAAATTGTGAGTAGTCCTAACTGACTTAGTGTTTGTTGATTGTGTAACAGTAGACAAGAAAATGACTAAGACCTAGAGTTCCTCAAAAGTACAAATTGGAAGAAGCCCCCAAACCTCCACCTCCCCAAATGAATCCTTTTAAGGCAAAGACTTGCTTGACAAATAGAATTCAAAAGGTAAAAGAGCAAGAATTAGGAAGACCCTGCATAGATTATATAGCATTTCCCCCGTGTGCCCAATAGTACTTGATTTTGTCCCTCTACTTTCCTCTGTGCCAGCGAAGATGGACGTATTATCCAAAGATATGATCACAAAATACAGTGAAGTTTTAAATTGTAAAAATTTTTTATAATGAAAGACATATTGTTATTAATGCCCTCAAAATATTGCTCCCACTTTGAACACACTTATCCCATTGTTCTGGCCGCTTTCAGAAGCAGTTCTGGAAGTCCTCCTTCGTGAATGTCCTTAATTGCACTGTCACGGCTGCCTTGATGTCCTGAGTCGATTCAAAACATTTAGCTTTCATGGTCCTTTTGACTTTGGGGAAGAACCAGAAGTCACATCCCAGATCCGGAGAATAAGGTAGATGAAGACACACTGTAGTGGTTTCATGAGTCTGCCTTTCCATTGGATGATAAGCTACAGCATCATTCACTAATTTTTTTTTTTTTTGTACTGGGGATCGAACTCAGGGCCTTGTGCTTGGTGGGCAAGTACTTTAACCACTGAGCTAAATCCCCAGTCCCCACTCACTATATTTTTGATCACACCTCGTACAGACACTCAGGAAAGAGGACTGCCAGGACTGCTTCAGAAAGGGGCAAGAAAGACAGGCTATGTTGGGGGGGGTGCATTTTGAGGGGTATTAATGGCAACTTTTTTTTTTTGCAATGTCTCTTTAACTGTAATAATTTTTTTTTTTTTTGGTTTTTGGTTTTTAGTTTGGTTTTGGCTTTTGTGTGTGTGTGTGTGTGCTGGGGATCGAACTCAGGGCCTTGTGCTTGTGAACCAAGCACTCTAACCACTGAGCTAAATCCCCAGCAAACTGTAATAATGTTTTAAAATTTAGACACACAATATTCTTGATCAGCTCTTGTAGTCACTCTCATTAAATCCCTGTTAGATGAAGGACAAAGACTTTCTGACCTGTAAGTTCATGCATAGAGGCCAGCTGGTGTGTCTGCTTCCCTCTGTATCCCCAGCACCTAACACGTTGGCAGAACACTTAAAATGGTTTTATGGAGTACCTATAGCACACATTTTCATGATTATAATTTTTTAGGGTCTTGCTGTGTGCCAGACACTGAGCAAACCACAGCATATATGTTGCCTTATTAAATTTTCCCCCACAACCCTGAGGGCAAGTATTGTTAATCTGTAGTGCAGGTAATTGATAATAACCCCTTTTATTGACCACCCAGTGGCATTGCCCCAGCACTTTATGCCTATTAATGTATTTAATCATCTCAACAAACCTACAAGGCAAGGCCTGTCGTTGTTCTCCTTTTAAAGAGGAGGAAACAGAGAAGCTAAGTAATTTATCTGAGTTTCTCTAGTTGGTAAGTCACCAAGATTTGCACCCAGATGATCTGGCTCCAGAGTCCACAGAACTAACTCCTTCACTATGCAGCTGTCCCTGGACAAATTTAGCTAAATTGGGTCACCTGCCTAAAGTTACACTCCTAACACAGAGTGAAACTTTCATTTAAACCAGCACTTCACAATTCTAAAGCTTAGACTCTTTCTACCGGTAGGCGTACAAGCTGTCCTCTCCCCGTCTCTCACCACGGGTCGTTGTGCACTGCCTTGGGCTGGTCAGCAAGAGTCCATCATTAGGGGCTGGGAGACTTAGCTCAGTGGTTAAAGCACTTGCCTAGCAAGCACAAGGCCCCAAGTTCAATCCCCAGCACCAAAAAAAAAAAAAAAAAAGTCCATCATTAGAGGCAGCCTCTTAATCTTGGACCCGGACTGTGAGCCAAAATAAATATTTAACTGTATATAAATTAGCAACAATAACCACAAAAATATAAAAGTCTTTTGCCTTTCCTTGTGGTAAGCTTAAGATCTTTTTTTAAGAAAAATGTCATTTTTATATATTCAGTTTAGATCACCTACCTCCCCTTTAAACATATAAAGCCTAGCACTTATCTAGGGAACACAAAGCAACGTGTATTTTCTAAAACACACCTATTTTCTCTGTTATGTTATCATATTACAGGAGCCAAAATTAGATCTCAGGACAGTAATAACCTACTGGGCATAAAAGCTCATTAAATTCTGGTTAAATAATAACGGTCCTCCTTCAGCGTTGTCACAGGGGAGCCTGCGGTGTGAGCCCATACCCCCGCTCTGGGATGTGACATTGGCTGGGAGCTGTCGGGAGAAGGGGACAGGACTGTGGGGGAGGTGGCGCTCTCGATCTCAGGGCCCGCCCAGGGTTGGAGGAGTACGTCCTCCAGTCCTGAAGGAAGGGCGACCTGAGAACAGTTCCAGCGCCCGCACCAGCTCACCCCTGTGCCACTCGGATTCATCGCTACACATGACTTCAGCTCCCGCGGGAGGCGCAGGGCTCTTTCTCTGGGGAAACTCATGAAAGGAAGGTCAGCACGAAGCCAGCTCCTGCCGCTGCAGCGCCTGTCAAGGCTACGCTTGGGACTTGCCGAACTCCTCCGCTGCTACTTCCCGTTTCTCTCTCACCCTTGGCTAACACCTCTGCTAGCTCGGTGGCTTAGTTGGAGGGCTGACCCAGACCTTCAAACACAAGGAGCTGAGCTCGTGTGGATGCATACATATGCTCACAATCCAAACTGCCTACTAAGAGAAGCCTGTGTAGATCACATGAGTGTCAGACATGGCCCTCCTTGTCCCCACTGTAGCGCAACAGCCCTACTTCCGCTAGGTGATCAGGTCAGTCACCCCCCACACACACCCCAAGATGCCCCCTTCCTCTTCTTAACTGTCACCCCTTGGCACAAAGAACTTAAAGTGTCATTCTTAAAATTCAGTAGGACTCACATGGAAACATTCCCCGGATAGAACCGTAACACAGTGTTGCAGTGGTGGGAAGTACAAATTCCCAAATAGGTTTTGATGCGAAGGGAGCCCTCCCCTACATCTGTCATTCCTGGATCCATGTATTCCACCCATTAAGGATACTGCGCCACGCAAAAGTTTCCGACTTAGCATCTGTACTGCACCCTTGTGGTGGGTGTCTCAAGCTCAGAGGGTCATATCCTGCCTGTGTCTCAGCCTCGCCTTCCATCACTCTATCATGTTAGTGGCCTGTAGGTGGTGTGGCATGTGGCAGGAATGGTGGATCCCATGGCTGTGTGCCCACTGCTGCATACGCTTGCTGTCAAGGCATGAGGCAGGATTCTAAATCCTGTTGATGAATCAGACACCGTACACCTTGGATAGTAATGCTGCTGGAGACCTCATGGGCAGAAATGGCAAACTTACACCTAGAATACATGCCTCTTAGAACAAATCCCTTCAATTTCCAGCGTGGAAGGGACCTATTAGGGTCAATTTGGAGCCAAGGTCTCTGATACTAACAGAGTTTAGCTCTAAAATGCCCCCCAGTGTCTCATGTGCTCAGAAGCAGGGCTTCTGGGAGGTGCCTGGATCAGGGCGCACTGGTGAGTTCATAGCTGGATGTCCGGGTGAAGGAGGTGGGGCCTGGTGAGAGGAGCCTGGTCACCAGGGTGCACTTTGGAGGGTGTGGCTCTTGCTCTGGCTTTTTCTCTAGTTCTCTGCTTCCTGGAACAGCTTTCTCCTGCCATATGCTATACCATTTCTGCCTTGGAACCCTCCAACCATCGAGTGAAACTTCTGAAACC
Organism: Hystrix cristata; assembly: GCA_004026905.1. Lineage (NCBI taxonomy): Eukaryota > Metazoa > Chordata > Mammalia > Rodentia > Hystricidae > Hystrix > Hystrix cristata. The sequence continues at coordinate 51,596 of PVJO010009132.1, forward strand.
AAGTCAGTTAAATCAATCTCTGTTTCTTAAATTGTAGGTGTCAAGCATTCATTCTCCCAATGACAGGAAGGTGACTAATACAGTCATCTCCTTAAAGGGTTGAGGATTTAGCTCAAGTGGTAGAGAGCTTGCCTAGCAAGCTCAAGGTCCTGAGTTTGATGCCCCAGTACCAAAAAAAAAAAAAAAAAAACCACTCCTAAGATGAACTATTGTTTTTTATTTATTGACAGATAGGGAGGGGACAGAAATTTCCAGCTGTTCTTCTCCATCACAGTAGCTCCTATTATACAGGTCAAGAAATCAGTGTGGGTGTTGTGCTAACCACCATTCCTGTCCATTTAATTATATGTTTAGGGACTAGGAAAATGACCACCGTGAGTGAGACCTAGGTCAAGACTCCATTTAATCGAGTACCTCACCACCATCTGCCCCCTCTCTGAAGGAAGTCATGATTTTAAAACGTTTTGTTAAGACTTCTAGAGAAACATCTGATGAGAAATACTTATTTCTTCAGTTTAGAACAAGAATTCCCAAACAGCTGAGTATCTTTTTGGTTATACTTCTGCTTTAATAGAGCAATGTTTGAAAACAGACAGATACCCAGGAAAGCAGGGTAAAGCAGTAGAGTATGAGGTATTGAGACCACAACTACCCTTTAATTAGCATCTCAAGTTTCTAATTATAACAGCAATCATACTTCTAGGTAAACAATGTTGACTAGCTCTCAACACATCCAAAGATAATAGTACAGTAAGACGCCTTCACACTGCCAACCATGTCAAATATCCAATCTGTAAATTCACTGTATTTGATTGTTTTTATCATAAGCAAAATGGTATAACTATAATTCACAGTCGGAGCCAGGTTCCTAAAGACATAGGTATGAAATACTGCCAATCAATTTGCTTCTCAAACTGAATTTTTTTAAAAAGTATAATTTTTTTCTTTAAAGCAATTTTATAGACATGGAGTCTAGCTAATTTCTTAATGATGTTGGTCAAATATGATGCCAAAATATGCAGGTATTTTCTAGAACAATAGGATAGATAATAGCATTTCTTTAAGAATTCATAAAGAAAAAAAGAAGTTATAAAACTCAAAATTCTTTTTCAGATGTTTTAAATTTTCTATAAAACTCTTTTTCCCAAGACTAATCCTTTAACCATGGTACACAAAATATACTGAACACATTGCCTGGTGTCAAGGTGGGGAAACCCTCACTTTTATATAATAAAATCCTCTTCTGTACCATCTCGACCCAAAGCTTGGTTATCTGAGAGCGGATTCTTCCTGAGAGACCTAACGTTGTAATAGAAAACATCATTTTCATCTACTGGTTGGTAGTCCAATTCCATTTCAGTGCTGTAGTCCTTTCCAGAGCCGCTCCCAGATCCTGATCCTGATCCTGAACCTGATCCAGAGCCAGATCCAGAATAGTCCTCAGAAAGAGGAAAGACATCCTTCAAGTTCTGGAATGTTGGCTTCCTGAAGTAAAGAAAAAAAGTATAATGTTTGACTCATGAGGAATATGATTATATTTTTAGAATAAGGAAATAAATGCAGCCACCCAGTTGCTCAAATTGAAAGCACTAAGAGCTTCCGAGTTATTCAGTGCTTTAAAACAAAAAATGAATTCAAGGCTTGTGTGTGTTCACATACACTTATTACAGCAAACTCACTGCCCTTACTGAGTCCACGATACCCACGATAAACAGTGCTCATTTTTCTTACTACAAAAAAATACAATATTTGGAATTCACTTTAAAAAAAAAAAAATCCCTTTTTTCATTTCCTCCCTAAAGAAAGGACACAACAACTAAGCCTAGATAGATGACATTTTTCATAGCTAGAAATTTCCATAAAACTTCTAATAATTTGCAACGCTTCAACAAAGCACACTTTTGAGACATTGTTTTTGGCGAGTTAAGCATTCAATTCACCAACACGTGACTATTCAGTTTTCTAAACGCTCCCCCCACCCCCCGCATGCAGGATGCTGAAGGTACTGAAGAAGGATGAGACTTGAATGTGCTGGTCAGAGTCCAGCGGCCACCCAAAGACCAGAGCAATGGTGCCACCCCATTCGACAAATCAGGGCCACAAAATGTCAAGAGACAAAAGTTCAGTGTCACAGCCAATGGGTCATTCTCTTCATGAAAATAAACCATGGACCATTATTAGTGTTTTCAGTAATGCACGCATTCTGTGTGTGATTTTTAAATCACCACTATCTAATTCCAGAACATTCTACCAACCACCACCTCTGGTAGTCACTCATTCCTTCAGCCCCTGGCTACCACGCATCTACTTTCTGACTCTGGGGATTCACCTCTTCTGGGCCTTTTATCTAAATGTAATCATATAACATGCGGCTTTTCGTATCTGCTTTCTTTCCTTCTGCTTAATGTCTTCAAGGTTCATCTACACTGTAGCATGTATCAGTATTTCATTCTGTCTAATGGTCAAGTACTCTATTGTGTTGATGCGTCACATTTTGTTAATTCATTCACTTGATGGACTCTTACTGGATTTTAATTTGTCAAAACTGTTTACACAGATAAAATTAATTTTAATATATAATACACTTTTCATAAATAAAAGAATATTTAGTCCTTTTCAATACTTGATGGTGCTGGGGATTTAACTCAGTGGTTAGAGTGCATGCCTAGCAAGCACGAGGCCCTGAGTTCAATCCCCAGCACCAAAAAAAAAAAAACAAAAAACAAAACTTGTTGGTGAAAAGTACTTAAGGCCTGTCTTTGCCACCCGCAATAAAACCTCGCAAAACTAGAGAAGAAGCATGGATATTCACGCACCTCATGTGCCAGTACATAGGGGACAGTTTTACCGGGTGCCGCAGAGTAAAAAACCAAACCCCCAAAACAGGAGCTTGAAGGAAAGCACTCTGGATGGTCCTCTCACCTCTATGCCAAGATTTCAACAGAGGCTGTGAAATTACAGTCACTTGAAAGTCAGAGAAAAGTCCACTTACGAAAAAGGGTCAGTCTTTGGAGGGAGGATCCTGTTGGATTCGTCGGTAGGGAAGTCGAACAGCGGTCCCCTTTCTTCAATGCAGTTTGCGGAGTTACTGTCAGGACTGCAGCGCACCCAGTGGTACCTGGCTTTCCGCATGGGATAACCTGCCCGGAGAAGAAACCCACAGGAGCAGTAAGCATCGCTTACTAATCAGCTGACCCTTATAAGTTCCTATTTAAATAGATCCTAAATTTGGTAGCAGGTAAAACACGGACGGGTTTTATGACCATTATCATCACTGCAGCACTTGCTGCCCCAGCCTGATTTTCCTACTCTGCCGGTCCTTCCCACGCACTCCTAGGAAGCAGCAGAAAGTTTAAGGGGTGAGTCAGCCGCCTGCGGTGAGGTCCCGGTTGGTTCTTCTACTGGCTGGCTATGAAAACTTTACATCCCTGAATCCCCGCTGTAAAATGAAGGTCCAGTAGTATCACAGGTTTGTCATAAAAATTAAATGAGCAAATGCATATAAAGCTTGCCCGAAACTATATTTAGTGCCCAAGCATATGGTAGGCACTTAATGATATTAACTATTACTCTTATTGTACCATTATCTCCACTTTACACCAAAGAAAACTGAGGTCACAAAGGTGCTAAGTAGAGGACCGGGGATCCCAACATCTGCCTATTTTTGCAGAGATGAGCCAGGTATGGGGGTGCGTATCTGTAATTCCAGCACTCAGGCAGGAGGATCACCACAAGTTCAAGGCCAACCTGGGCTACATAGTGAGTTCAAGGCCACCCTGAACTATATAGTGACACTCTGTCTCAGAAAAGAAGAAAAAAAGAAAAGAAAAGAAAGAAAGAGAAAAAAAGGTTCAGGAACACACTGAAAAGCACCCAAGGCATTGCAGGGGCCTAGGCCTTGTGTTTTGGGGCCGTATGGTGCAGGGATGAAAAGTAGATCAACACTCCTTCTCTTTCTCTATAACCAGATTTCAGAAGAACAAGATTTCTCTATTCATGCGGGGACAGAGAGATTGGAACGGTCATCTCTTGACATTTCTTTTCACTTCTACAGAAAAGTCTCCAAATCTAGTATTCTGGGTATATATAGGAAAACGTTTATGATTTTATGAAATACATTCTTCATGACTCAGTTTAGCAAGGACAGAGGCCTGTGGTAAGAAACACTGCACCACCTCAAAATTTTTAAATGAAAATGACTGAAGCTGGGCGTGATGACACATGCCTGTAATCCCAGCACTTGGAAGGCTGAGGCAGGAGAATCGCCATGAGTTCGAGACCGGCCTTGGCCACGTAGTGAATTCAAGGCTTGCATGAACTAGATAGCAAGACCCTGTCTCAAAAAACCAAAAAAAAAAAAAAAAATCAGAATACCACTTTGTATGTGTATTAATTTCAACAATATAAATAAGATATTGAGGACAATGGGACAAAATACACAAAAATGACTGGTGATATAATCTTGGATGATTTTTTTTCTTTTTCTAAATCACTGTAATATACAATATTCCTCTGAAATATAAACATTAAACGACTCTAATGTGGAAAGGAAACAAATATTCTACTTGTAGATGTCCTTCCCTCCCTCTCTTTGGGACTACCACTGGTCTAGGAACCAGTTGTCCAAAATGGGTTAGCTCTGGGGACAAGGCAGTCAAGAGAGCAGACCTCCCGGGGTCTGCCCCTCACTGACTGTGTGACCTTGGTCAACTTACTTCACCTCTATGCACCTCAATTTCCTCATCCATAAAAGAGAACTGTAACAGAGCTGAGGATGAGATGTAGATGCTAGGTTCTTGGAGTGGTACGAAGCACCATGGTCGGAGCTCTTCAGATGCTAAGGTCTGAGGAGGAGGAGGAAGAAGATGACAACAACCTACCTCTGATAGTAGACAGCTTGTAGAGAGACCGGAATTTAAATCTAACTAATTTAAATTTAAATTCCCATTCTACCACTTAGTACCTTTCTGATTCCCAATTTATCTTTCAAACGTAGATAAGATTATAGCAAAGACTTCCTGCTTAAATGAAATACATGTGTGTAAAGCGTCCAGCATGAGCTTCTGTACACGGGAGGTGTTTAATACATTTAAACTCTTTCTTTTTCCTTTTCTGATTCATTGCTCAGGCACCATTAATTTGCCATTTAATTACAGTTTCAGAAGCTATGGAAAGTAAGGTTAATCCAGCAGAGGGCGATGTCTTCACTCCCTTGCTGTCCACACCAGCACCGTCCAACAGAACAAAGCCCGCTAACTACATAAGGAGTTTGAAATGTTTTAGCAGCTGCACATTAAAAAGTAAAAATTGCTGGGAATTTAGCTCAGTGGTTAGAGTACTTGCCTTGCAAGCACAAAGCCCTGGGTTTGATCCCCAGCACCAAATAAATAAATAAATAAAATTAAAAAAAATAAAAAGTAAAAATAAAGTCCTCCATGGTGGTGCACACCTGTAATACCAGTATTTGGGAGGCTGAAACAGGAGGATCACGCCAAGACCCAAGTCAGCCTGGGCTACACAGGGAGTTCAAGGCTAGCCTGAACTATATCGTGAGACCCTGTCTCAAAAATAAATAAATAAAAATTAAAAGTAAAAATAAACAGACAAAATTAATTTTAATACATTTCATTTAACTCAATCTATTAAAAACATTGTCATTTAACATATATTCAACATACAAGTTTTCTTTTCCTTTTTTTTCCCAGTGCTGGGAATTGAACCCAGGACTTTGTATGTGCTAGGAAAGTGCTCTATCCTTCAGTTACACCCCCAGCCTAATTAGTAGAAAATTTTATGTTCTTTTTTCAAGCTGAGTCTCTCAAATCACACATATTTTGCATTCAGAGCATGTACCACTTTGGACTTGCCATAATTCAAGGGTTTAGCAGCCACCAGTGGCCTCTGGTACTCTACCAGACGAGCTGGACTAGGGAGAGCAGCGTCTCTACAAGTGGCTGATACACTAAATATCATGCCGAGAAAACGGTGGCTTGGATAGGAAGTTAAACAAAAAAATTAAAAACACTTTCTCATTTGCTTTTTCCCAGTGCTAGAGACAGAACCCAGGGCATGTGCTAGGCAAGCACTCTACTGCCAGCTGCATGTCTAGCACCGAGTTAATGCTTTACAAGGGCGCATCCCAGTGAAAGACCACATATTTCTACTTGTATAACAACTACGACTTTTGCAGATTAGTTTTAAAATTTTGCAATTCAAAACAATCTCCCAAGTTCAGAATCCCAGCTTTTAAAATTTATAAAGAGGTATTTTTTTTTGAGGGGCGATGAAAATGTTCTAAAAGCAACTACGGTGATGGTCACACAGTTCTGCGAATGTACTAAAAACCACTTAATTGTTTACTTTAAAGAGTAAATTAATGCTATGAATTCTATTTTAATGAAGCTGTTTTTAAAATTTATACAGAACTCAAAGATAGAAGTCCTTCCATGCAAAATGCCCATTGGATTTGGGGCTGGTGATGTTAAAGGTACTTTAAAATAAACAACATAGTCACAAAAACAAAATTCCAGGCATAGTTATTCATGGCGTTGGCAGGATGTGAAAATTCAAGATTCTGTCCCCTGAAGTTACGAGAGTTCTTGACTTTATCTTACTTAAGATAAATGTCTTATGATTATCAAAGTTTTTAAAATGAAAGAGAGTACACTCACAGACAGAACCACTATCTCCCTAAAAGGCCCCACTTACAGAGCATCTGCCGGTTAATTATGTGGTGGCCTCCAGAGAATGATTTTTACTTAGAACGCTTTCCCTTACTGCCCCCTACTCTCCCCACCAACACCCTTGCTAGCTCTGCTTTAACCTCTTTTCTATGAGTAACTCTTACCAAGCAAGTAACTTTCTCCAGTAGTCCCTCTGTATCTTTTCGTATTTCCCCTAATGTAGCTACCATTTTTCCCCTAACATAATCACAATTTACCAATTTCCTATTCTTAATGGAAACTTACTACAGATATGTTAGAGAAAATGAAGCAGAAACTGCCATAGCGGGGGGACCGTTTTGATTCATTCGAAATGGTAGAATTTAAGCAGTTGTCATTATCTATGTTGGAGTTACTTCCTACTGGCCTATCTAGGCCACAAAATGGATAAAAGCTTCCCCCACTCTTGTGTGGTTTGACAAACTATAAAAAGCTCCAAATTTACTTTCAAGTTCTCCCTTTAACTCAGTACTGAGTGGTAAACATAACAGCAAGGGTTGTAATTTTTTTTTTTTTTTGGTTTTAGTTAAAAAAAAAAATGCTGATCTACAAGTTGCAGTAGAAATTTAATTCTGACCTTGAAAGTGGATGACTAGTTCTTCTACCATTTATTGGTAATACTGGACCTTGGACAAAACACATTTTTATAAGAGACTGACGTGAAGAAGAAATGAGATAACCAGGTGTGGCGCATGCCTGTCTTCCCAGCACTGGGGAGGGTGAGGCAGGAAGACCACTTAGTGAATTTGAGGCCAGCCTGGGCTACCTAGTGAGTTCAAGGCCAGCCTGAACTACATAGTGAGACCTTGTCTCGAAAAATGAAAATAAAGCAAAAAAGAAGCAATTGAGATGATTCAGTTCTTTTCTCTATTGGTTGGTATTAATTTCTCCTCACAGGGAATGTGATGATCATTACCACAGAGAATAGATGTAAAGTCACTTTACAAACAGCCACACACATGGTTGGAATCGCTTCCACTACTGTGATCTAGGAGACAGTGTGGCATGAACACACAGGCCAGCCCAGGCGCCTGGGCCACACCTGCTCGTGGATTTTCCACTGTTCTCTTTCCAGACCTCTTTGAGAAAGACAGGCAATACAGCGTAGGATTCACAGGCCTCATCAGTAATCTGCAGCCCACATTAAATTTATTACCCATCCGCACCCTCCCTCATCTGCCACACATCGCCAAACTCCCATTTGCTGGGTCTTTACGGACACAGCCTTATATCATGTCTTTATTGATTTATTTATTTATTTTTGTGGTGCCGGGGATTGAACTCAGGGCCTTGTGCTTGCAAGGCAAGCACTCTAATCACTGAGCTAAATCCCCAGCCCCTATCATGTCTTTATTTGGGTTTGTAAAAGCAAGTATGATATGTTACAGGCTGAATTATATCCATTGGAAAAGTTAAATACTGAAGTCCTAACACATAGGACCTCATGATGTGATGTTAATTGGAAAGAGAGCATGACAAAGGAAGAAGCTGCCATCCACAAGCTAAGAAGAAAGGCCTCAGGATGAAACCAACCTTCCAGCCCTTGCGCTTTGATTCAGCCTCCAGAGGAAACCAACTGTTGTTTAAACCGCCCAGTGGGTGGCACTTTGTTTTGGCAGCCCCTGGAACCTGGTGCTGTAACCTAAGATGGTCTAAGTATGCTCAGTCAAAGCAAGCCTAGTAAGGATGATCAGTCAAACCAATGAGATAAGCAAACATTTTCTCTTTAAAAATATTTTTCAAAAGGTAGGGGGAGAATACTACCGTGTCGCAGGGGTATGAAGGAATGGTGTCATGACACTTTGCATCGTAGCCTCTTGCCGCTGTCACTAATGTGTGGCAGCCTCTATGTCCCTTCACATCCAAAAGTGAGCACAGGGCCTTGAACCCGGTGCTGAGCGCCCCTTGGGAATGACCTTGTTTTCAGATTACTCACTGTCTACTTTCTGGTTCCCTTTTCCAACAAGACTCGATCTACTAAGTGATGACACAAATGTTAGGATTTTCTACAGTTTTGTGACGATTTCTCTCTTCCTTTCTTTCTTACAAATGTATGTATAATGAAAGGTTTTGTTTTCATTCTAGTCCTAACCTACTGAGTCAGTGCAGGAGGAAACATTTTGGGGAAACTTTGAAACCCTAAAGGCTTACATAGCGCTGGCCAGGAACACCAGCTGGTCACTCATGTCATGGACCTCTCAGCGTTGTCATAGCACACGATTATTAGGAAACCCTCACAGCAAGCCGCAGACTTCCCCTAAAGGTCCAAGAAAAGCTTGTTCTCTATGTTATCTCTTTATACTCCAGTAATAAATAAGTGAATGAAAATGTTGCAGCAACATGCTGTTTTTTCTCCAATGTTAGCATAACTGGAAGAAAATGATTTTTTCAATTTTTAATATATAAGGAATTTCTCTGAGCACATCTGTGAGATTTCACTGCCACCGGAAGTAAGAATGTGACAGCTAGAAGTCACTTCTAAGAAACAAATCCAGGACGTGTATGTCACTGTGACTCAACATTTCCTTTACCATTTGTGGGAACTTAATGTTTTTCTCCTATAAATTCTGCCATCTATTTATCAGGCCAGGGCCTCCTGCCTTTTTAAGACAGGGTCCTTTACTTACCAAAGGAGAAGAAATTGTATTTTTTCTTACAGACTGATGTTTTATTTTCTTAGTGAATAAAAGTGTTAAGTTGTTTCCATCTGACTAAACGGCCCTGAATGTTAGAGAAACTTAAAAAGACTTTTTTTTTTTTTGGTGTCGGGGATCAAACTCAGGGCCTTGAGCTTGCTACGCAAACACTTAGAAAGACATTTCTAAATGTGATGTTTCTCTGGGTGATAGCACAAATACTAACATTCTTTGGGCTTTCTTTAAAATCTGAGAAGGTCTGTGTTAACTATGTCTAACCATAATTGAATCTTCGGTAAGATCCAACCTTAAAAAAGAGGAGTACACACAGTCGAATTTACTCCAGTGAAAAATACAGCATCGCGCAGTGCTACAGTAACGGCACTACCACAGTGCATATACACCTGGGACTGATGAATGAAGGTGTGTTATATACAGGTACCAATTCCCCACGAGGAATATAATCATTATGTACTCCGAACATGTACCAGTAAAAAAAAATTAAAGTTGAAAAACACAGAAATTTTTAAAAACTGGAATTAATGTAGACCCTCGGGGGTAAGAAGATACCCCCAAATACTTCAAGGTGCCATCCATCTTCGTGCAGCAATACATGAATCATCTTCGTTACTCCTTTCTCGAGCTTCTAAAATTTATAAACCACACATTTTCATCCAAAAATATAGCAGCACTTTTGAATCATCGTAAGAGTTTACAAGGTGACACCTGCTTCAGAGTTTAATTTTTCTAGGCACCAAATTTAATTGAACTCGCACTAGGGAATCCAACCACCCCAAATCCTTCTTCTTTGCCTCCTTTGCCATAAGAGGATATATTCTGTGTTTTAAAACAAAAATAATCATGTGTGCGGATTCCGGGCTTACAACGAAGATGACAGGGAGCAAGATTCCTGGGTCTTACCTTGCACTGAAAATCCCAAAGCCAGGATGAGGGCGAGGGCCAGGACCAGCCTACCGCACGTGGGGCCCGTCTGCATGATGACCAGCTCGCTCCAGCAGGCCAGCCTCACGGTTAGGAAATGCTGCAGGGTGCTCTGTGTCCCTTTTAGAAAGGTTCCAAAACCTCAACCCTGCCCAGAACACACGTCACAATTTCCTGAACAAATAGAAAGAGATCCACATCAAAACCCAGAGAAAAAGAAAAGGAACGCAGCAAAATAACTATTCATACCCATTATGAAACTGTATTGGACTCTCCCCAGACCTGCTTTATCAAGTGTTGTTGTTTGACATTTGTCTGTTAGAATTTCTCTTCCCCCATCGAAACGGTAGAATCAGCACTCAGGACGGTTTGTTTTTCCTTTCTTCAGGTAACAGTCTAAACACAGGATCGCTGGTCTTAAGAGTCCACTGCACTACTGATAAGATAAAGGGAGACAAAATGTTGTTAATTTTTCTTTTTCAACAAGGATTGGTCTAACTCACTGAGCTAAACTAGGGAAGTGAAACTTGAACCGTCCCATTTGTTTCTTCTTGGTTTCAATTTTTTCATTAGATTGCTGGCTGTCCCTTTACCTCAAAAATACGGTAAAGATTTGTTGATTAAAAAAAAAAAAAAACTTGGCAAAACTGAAAAATTATTTTGCATTCCTCTGCTCCTTCACGCTGGCTCTTTCTTACAATGTGGTGCCGGGCATACTTTTATCTTTTTTCCCCTGGTAAAATTTTTCAATTTGTTTTTGGGTCTTTTGGCCTTGAACAAGCCAAATATCAGGAATAAGGGCAGTTTTGCTCTCGGCAAGCTACCGAACGTGAAAGAACACAAACCCCCACTCTTTGTCCTTCGAGGAACAGCATCTTCCCTGCTGGCATGTGGATTTCTGGAAGATCTGGCCCCACACTTCAGCCACACAGTAAATAGGTCTGTCACACATTCTCGCCTGGAGGACACAGACTTTTTCTTCTGCCTTTTGAAGACTCATCCACTCTCCATTCCGCCCACTGTACCTGCAGCCCTGCACACGTTCGCCTACTTGTTCCACTTTCCATTTTATGCCGCCCTTGCCGTCCGTACACACAAGGGAGAGGTTTCCCTTCCCTTGTTGTGGACTTCCTGCTGATTCCTTACGGTTTCCTGCCAAGGACGGCCCGGGACTCTAACCCTGAGTGGCGCTGGTATAAGGGCAGAAAGAGTGGCAAGTGGTCCTCCTCAGGAGCTCCGCAGAAGCAGCCAGCAGGGGTCCCGCAGGCCAAGGCCTCCTTGGAGCAAGGCACCAACTCCCAGCTCACAAACCCAGCAGCTCCCCACTGTGGAGCACAGTATTGGTTTCAGCTTGAAATGTCAGACCTCGCCTCCAGTCTCTTTTCATTCTAAGCGTCAATTTAAAATCCTGGCGCTGAACTGGTGGTTCCTGTTAGTAGTTTCAGTAAGTTTCCTGCAAACCCTTAGAGCTGATTAGCACTTGCACTTGAAAATAGTCATCTGAGGGACTTTTCTCATCTGGATTCTTTATTTTTTCTTTCTCTAGGTCATGGTGATTTTTTTTTTTTTTTTTAAGAACCAGGGGTTGAACCCAGGGCCTCTGCACTGAGCAACATCCCCAGCCCATTTTTTATTTTGATACAGATTCTTGCTAAGTTGCCCAGGTTGAGCTTGGACTTGCGATCCTCCTGCCCCAGCCTCCTAGGTTACAGGTTGCGGTGATTTTTTACAAAGCTTTTGCAGGAGCATCATGGCACATTTTTCTTTCACAACATCAAGGCCCGTGTCTCTTTCTATGGGTGCTTCAGGCATTTTGGGAAGCAGAGGCAGCAATGAGATGACGTTTTCCTGCAGGATGTAGTCAAACTGATTCGGGGCAGAACTTGCCAGAGACCAGTGGTCACGGTAAGCCCCGCCTCAGGACTCCAATCTCCAGGGGGCAGCCTGGACAGCAACCTCCAGCAGCACATCCCGTACCCCAAGGCCATTTTCGAACTTGAATTTTTCTTTCACAACCTCAAGCACTTTGTCACTTTGGCCAAAGAGCTGTACCCTGGGAACTATCGGCCCCGTGTACTCATTCCTTCTTCCGGCTGCTCCGTGACAAGGGCCTGCTTCTGCGACTCCTCCAGAACATCCGTGGGCTTCAGAGCATCTAGCATCCCCGTTTCAAAGCCGGCTGAAGCTCACAGAACCTTTGCCTCAGCTGCCTCTACCGTCTGAGGAAGCCCCCCGCCAGAGGAGGCCTTCGGGCTGATGCGGTGGCAGAAGGTGCCCTGTGCCCCGCAGCACCAGTGCCATGGAGCCTCTGCCAGGTGGAACCTTGTGGCCGCTTGTCCAAGGCCATGCGCGGCTCGGCCTAGCCCGCTCCACGGCCGGGACCTAGCGGGGCCCTGTGCTTGACACCCTCACAGCAGGGCCGTGGTCCAGCTGGGGGATGCAGGTAGCAGAGCGGGAGGGCTGGTGGAGCCGCCGGGCTGGAAGGAAGAGTTGCAGGACCTTGTCCAGCGGGAAACTGGCAAGTTGGATGGACAGGACAGACAGGAGGGCAAAGGTTGCCCGGTGTACAAGACAGCCGCAGAGGAGAGATCTGCAGGTGGCCCGGCCAGGCTCACGAATCCTGGCCTAACCAGGACACCGGCCCGAGATAGTGCAGGCGCCTGAGACTGCACTAGGACGTCTGCCCGGCAGGGCCGGGTCTGCACTCAGGGCCACCCAGTCACGGATACCAAGGAGTCGTCCGGCCTGCTTGCTGCCTCCGGCTCTTCATTCTGCTGATGAAACACTCTGTCCTGAGGGCGACCCTCTGGGACTGAAGCAGACAACTGGAGTCCTGGGTCATCTGGAAGGCCCCTTGGCCTGTCCTTTAAGACACCTAGTTCGGGCTCAGGTGACTTATGAGGGTCTTCTAGCATGCTGGTCTCTCCAGTGGTTTGTTTTTAAAGAAAGTCTTTCATTCTTGCATGAAATACATTTTAGCATAAAAATTTTTGCAAAAAAATTTTTTTTGTTTTGCAGTGTTTATTAGTATTTGCTCTTCTCCCATTACTAACAATCGACAGTTCCTTTGTCCAAATAGCCTTCCTCCAGGCTCTGTTCTCTGGCCCTCTCCTCAGTCTGTGGATGAGCAAGACGAACGCACATAGGAGCCAGTCCTGGGTCTAAGGCCCGCTCCCTACCCACTGCCCGAGTGATGCCAGCTACTCATTCTTCACACCTCTATCACTGGAATCCTGATGGCTGTGTGGACACCCAGTAAGAGGAGGCCCAGGAGAGCACATGGCACAGGGTGGGGGCGCACGCTTGTGATCCTACCACTTGGGAGGCTCAGGCAGGAGGATCGCCGTGAGTTTGAGGCCAGCCTCAAACTCAATACATAGTGAGTTCAAGGCCAGTCTGCACAACGAAGCAAGACCCTGTCTCAAAAAACAAACTAACAAAAACTGCCCAGAGGGATAGCTCCAAGGTTCATTTATTTGTTTGTTTTGGGTTTTGGGTTTCTTGAGACAAGGTCTCACTATGTAGTTTGGGCTTGAACTCACTGTGTAGCCCAGGCTGACCTCAAACTAGTAGGGAACCTTTTGCCTCAACCTCCCAAATGATGGGATTACAGATGTGCACCACCATGCAAGGCAGCTCACTTCTTTTTTAAATTCCCAGGTTTAAAGATTCCGCCACTGAACAGGCTCTGGGACTTTTTCTTGGCTCTTCCTGGAGAAGCTCTTGGGTCTGAATTAAGCACTCCACTGAAAAACTAAACAGCAAATAGATTCTGTACTAAATATGTGTCTGGTGGTTTAAAGGATGATGCTTGTGAGGTGCTGGGATCGAACTCAGAGCCCTGTGCTTGCGAGGCCAGCGCTCTACCACTTGAGCTAAATCCCCAGGCCCATGAGTAGTTTTTCTTTCTAGAATGGAAGGGACCTTAGATATCATCTAGGTCACAGACTCATGTGGGGAACAAACAGGTCAAGAAGGGTTCCAGGACTACCTTCTGGTCACACAGCTGGTGAGGGCCCAAGACAGGCACCCGCAGTTTCCCATTCCTCTTCCTACTCCCCTCCCCTTTGGCGGGTGGGGAGACTGTGGCCCCGACAGAACAGTATTTTGGGGTCTCTGGTCCCCGGGGAGCAGTGCCATTGTGCCTATGCACCAGGTCCACGGGATGGGACCCCCGGCCGGCCCACTGGCTACTTCCCTGTCTCCTCCCTCGGGGTCACTGAAACCATACATCCAGTGTCCTAAAAGCGGGCTGCTTCCTCTAAAAGTCTCAGAGATTCTATTCCAGAAACTTGCCTAGGTATCTAGAAGTTGGGGAACTTGATGTTTTAATCTTGGACTGCAAAAGAAGAGGAGGAGCCACCCTCACCATAGTCTCTAATTTGAGAAGACCAACAAAAGCAAATATTATGTGTGTAATTTCTGTACTTGGTACTCAATTTTGCTGCTACAAGTGCCCTAAAGAAATTAAATCCAAGCTGAGTGTGGTGGTGCACACCCGTGATCCCCACTACCTGGGAGGCTGAGGCAGGAGGATCACAAGTTCAAAGCCAGCCTGGCCACTTAGTGAGACCCTGTCTCTCAAAAAATAAAAAGGGTGGGGCTATAGCTCCGTGCAAAGGCCCTAGGTTCAATCCCTGGCACCACCAGAACTTTTCAACTGCCACTTTGAGTCTAGAAGAAGATGAAATCCCAATTCCAAAACTGTCGGACCTTGAAGAGCCAACGGAAGAGACACGCACCGAGCATGACTGTAAGCAACTGGGAACAGGACATGCCGCTTCCCTCGGGAGTATTCTCACAGAGGCCAAATGTATTGGAAATGAACCGCTCAGGGAAAATTTCAGACATAAGGGAACAAGAGTGCCAAAGGCGTTAGGAGGAGTGAGATCCTTTAAAGAGAAATCAAGGAAAGTTGTCTCTATTTGGCTTCTTAAAGTTTACCTCTTTTTCTAGGACACACTATCAATGCTATTCTACAATTATTTTCTGTATCTTCAGTTAATTATCTTTTTAAATAAAAAATTAGTAAATGATCACTATGGACAGGTTGGCAGTTGGGGAGTTGCAAGGAGGAATTTAAAAGAAAGGATCTAGGGGCTGGGGATTTAGCTCAGTGGTTAAAGTGTTTGCCTAGCAAGCACAAGGCCCAGAGTTCAATCCCCGGCACCAAAAAAAAAAAAAAAAAATTAAAAGAAAGGATCTATTCCTCATCCCCTCCCCTCCAGAGATGGCAACAGCCATGTCCCGCCTTCGGCACCTCCCCTTTGTGCCCCGTCCCATGGCACTAGGTGGCCCCTCCAAAGGCCCCAGAGGAGTCATCAGTTCTACCACCTCAACCCGCTGGGCTCCCTGTGGGGGATGCTGTCTGTCCACGTCCCCAAACTCGGCATCAGTATTTCCCGGGCTCCACACTCCTACTTCCTTCTCCCCAAAACACATGTCCCCATACTACACTCTCATACCTGCTGTGTGTTTAAGGTTATCAGTCACAAAGGAAGGGGGAAGCTCTTGCCCCTTAATTTGTAACCACAGAACATCAACCAGATCTCCAACGGTCTTTTCACGTCATTCCCCAGAAGCTAACCACACTGACCAATTCAATTACATTTTAGTTGCTACTTAGTTTTTAGGATGCTTTTTTCCCCCTCCTTTTGGTCTTGGTCACGAACATGAAAAAGGAACACTTAGAGAAATGCTTATTTATTTGTTAGTTTTTTGAGACAGGGACTCACTATGCAGTTCAGGCTGACCTTAAACTCACTAGGTAGCCCAGGCTGGCCTTGAACTCATTGTCGATCCTCCTGCCTCTGCCTCCCAACCGCTGGGATTACAGGCGTGTGACACCACACCGAGATGAAACTATTTAGGAACTTCATGGTATCGAGATGGTAAAACTCTTTCTCGTGGTAAATTTTAACTTTTAATATCTGTAAAGAGTGAAGAGACATAACCACCCTCCACTCCAATACTCAGCATCTACGCTTGTGTCAGTTGCTCTTCTCACTTTGATGAAATGCTCTGCATTTTGATGACTTTTATTTGATGATATCCTAAAATAGACTAAGCTTCTGGATTATTTAGCATGATTCTGCACATCTCCTCAAGGCACTGAATGAATGAATAACTGAACAAACTCTGTATTGAATTATTTTTTTCATGTGACAGTCTTGGTTTCACACCAAGGTTATACCAAGGATGTAGCTTTGACTGTAATAGAATACAACTGGCTGTTGATTACCATAAAGTTAGCAGTGGTGTTTTTTATTTTTATATTTATTTATTTATTTGGTTTTTTTCAGACAGGATCTTGCTATGTAGTCCAGGCTGGCCTCAAACTCACTCTGTAGGCCAGTAAGCCTCAAACTCACAGTGATCCTCCTGCCTCAGCCTCCTGAGTGCTGAGATTACAGGTGTGCACCACCACGGCTGGCAGCAGTCGTATTTTTTAGACAGGAGATAATAAATGTTCCTGTTTTTTTTTTACTATTTCAAATTTTGTAGAAAAATATCTGGGCATGATGGCACAAGCCTATAATCTCAGCATTTTGGGAGGCTGAGGCAGGCAGATCATAAGTTCAAATTCTTCCTGGGCAACTTAATGAGATCCTGTCTCAAAATTTAAAAATGTTTAGCTGGGCATGGTGGCACATTTCTGTAATCCCAGCACTCAGGAGACTGAGGCAGGAGGATTGCTGTGAGTTAGAGGCCAGCCTGGGGTACACAGCAAGACCCTATCTTAAAAAACAAACACACAAACAAAATTTTTAGGTGTTTAAAAATTTAAAAAGTAATATAGCTAAGAATACTGTAGATTGAGGGAAAAAACTAGTACACTGTAGTCAGGAAGGCAGAAGGGAAAGAACATCTGGTGGTTAATAGAGAGTCCATATCTTGTAACAAATGAAATAAGTGTTTCTTTTCATTCTTTAGAGCTTCCAGAGAAGTGATAAGACTACTAGCTCATGGGGATGAAAATGAGGTCCCTTCTACTCTCCCCCAGAACTTGGAAATGGAGACATGAGACCTTCTTCAAACAAATTTACAATAATAGATTGGCAGAAAAATGTGCAAATCCATTTTAAAAGGGAAAAATGAGGAGATGGGGGGGTAAGAAGAAGAGACTGTCTTCAGAACCAAACCAGACTCCTTGAGGCACATCCAACCCCAACCTTGACCACCAGAAGTCTCCTCGAGCAAGATCAAGGGGCAGGACACTGCGTGCTCAGTATACTGAACCCAGGATGCTCCGTAGGTTGAGTACTGAGTGCAGTTTTGATTTGTATTTCCAACTTATGGTGAGTTTACTGGGATGTGTTCCTGTCACAGATTAAGATGCACGTATACATTGTTATTAACTATAGTCACAATGCTGTAGACTAGATCTCTTGAGCTTATTTCTCCTCACTGAAATTTTGTCCAACGTTTGCATCTTAATAGAGGGAGACAGTCACTGGAAAACCCTGATCATTTTAGAGTTTAATCTTTAAGGCTAGTTGAGGAGAAGTGCTAACTCCAGTTATGGGGAGGAAGGAAAAGATCGTTAGGGGTAAGCGAAAGCTTGCTCAACATGTCTGAGCTCAAAACCACACTCCTGGAACTACAGGGCTTGCACAGGGATCCCCCTTGTTCCGTATGACTAGAAGACCCCACCTGAGAAGCCTTTCTGGTTATCACAGTTTGACGGGGGGAGGTGGGGGCGGCCCAGCCTGGCCCACCCACCCAAGCCCACTGCCAAGAACCATCCTCCACGACTTGGAACTGCATCGTTCAACATGGCAGCTGCTTGTGGCCATTAAGCACTTGATATGTGGCTAGTCCAAATCTAGATGTGCTATATTTGTAAAATAAAACACTAGATTTCAATGTAGCAGGGAAAAAAAGAGTGTAAAGTTTCATTAATTTTTATATTGATTATATGTTTATATATACTAGGTTAAAATATATTTTTCAATTTTTTATTTATTTAAATTGCCATAAAATTAATTTTACCTTTTTTTTTTTGGTGCTGGGAATCGAACTCAGGGCCTTGTGCTTGCAAGGCAAGCACTCTAACCACTGGGCTAAATCCCCAGCCAATTTTACCTCTTTTTCGCATTTTTTTTTGTTTTTTTTGGTTTTTGTTTTTTGAGGCTGTCTCGCTGTGTAGTTCAGGCTGACCTTGAACTTAGTATATAGTCTAGGCTGGCCTGGAACTCATGATGATCCTCCTGCCTCACCCTCCCAAGTGCTGAGATTACAGGCATGCACCATGATGCCTGGCAGTCACCTATGTCTTTTTACTTTTTAAAATATAGCCATTAAAAATTCTGAAGTTAAATATGATGCCCATAGGAAAAATTTGAAATTATGTTCAGGTTTATGTTGTTTCTTTTCTTTCTTTTTTTTGGTGCCAGGGATCAAACTCAGGGCCTTGTGCTCTCTAGGCAAGTGCTCCACCACTTGAGCTAAATCCCCAACCCTGGTGGTTCTTTTTAAATTAAGGAGATTTTTGGTTAGAAAGAAGAGAGATGCATGATTGGAAAGTGTGCCTACAGTGAAAAAAGTCCCTAGATAAACCATCCTCAGCCAGGTGTGGTGGCGCAGGCCTGTAACCCAGCACTTGGGAGATTGAGACAGCAGGATCACTACAAGTTCAAGGTCAGTCTGGGCTACTCAGTGCATTCGAAGCCAGCCTGAACTACATAGGGAGACCCTGTCTCAAAAAAACCAAAAATAAATAAATAAATAAAACTCAGATATTGTTTGAAAGAACCCATTTAACGCCAAAACAAAGTCACTTGGCGGTGGCTAAACATTTCAAGTACCGGCCTGAGGATTTGGTGTGGATTAATTCACTTACTCATCATAACTGTCCTGAGAGGTAAGCGTCATTTTCTACCTATTATATAGACCAGGAAACTGAGGCACAGAGGTTTAAACACAGATGGGGTTTGACTTTTGGCAACCTGACTGCAGAGCTGACTCTTACCCGTCCTGGGACCCATTGCAGGAGTGCCTCTTTGTCCGTCCTGTTTGCCCAGCAAGCCTATCCCACCTCTGCCCTGGCATTAAAACAACAAACACTGTCTCTCAGGGGCAGGCAAAGCTGTTCCCTGGAGTCACAGGGCCCCGAATCCCCGCGCATGGGCAGAACCTCGCCTGCGCGGACAGGATGCGCAGCTGTCACTTGGCGACTCGGTGCACTGTGAGCACGCAGTTTTGCGTTTCTGGCCTTCGCAGGCTAAAGGCTGGAGCGCGTGGCCTGTTTCGGGGGCGTTTTTTCTTCATCATTTGCACAATACTTTCCAAACCTTCCCAGCGGACTGACGGTTGGCTGCTTGCGAATGTTCCGCACCTCCACTGCCAAACCCTCTCAGGGGGCCCAGGAAAGCGCTGTGCCCCAAAGCAGAGGCGGTGCGCTGTCGTTCGGGCCTCATTCTCCCTGACTGAAGGCCATGCTCTTGACTTTCTTTTCCTTAGAAATCACTGGAGAAAGATGATTTTGCTTTTGTTCTTTCATTTTAT